>CAJNIZ010001134.1:3724-26757 GCA_905231905.1 Symbiodinium pilosum | reverse complement strand
TTACCAAATCGCCCTGACCCTCCAAGTAGTGTCGTCTAGAATCGCAAGCATAATATGCTTAAACCCTAAACCCTAAACCCTACCCTTGACCCTAAAATAATATGAAGCCATAGGGTGCTAAAAAAACAGAACTTGGATTGCTTCCCCACCAACCACTATGGGTTATTAGACCTTAAGGGTACCTTAATCTACCCTTAATAGGCTCCTAATAGGGCATCTTAGGGTTTAATAGCCCATAGTGGAAGTTTTGGTTTAAGGTATTATTGGCCTAGACACTTAATCACTAAACCCTGAACCCAAATCCTGCATGGTTTGGCCGTAGGTGTTCGGCTGAGGGGCTTTGGATTCATGCATGCACTTGTTTTGGGGAGTATCTCCCCCTTAGAAACACTAAGTGAGCCATTATCTAAACTCCTAGTACGTCGGACGAAAGTCTTGGTCATTGGCAGGTGAGACAGTCGATCGTTTGTCGACAGGTCGGGTAATGGTTAAGTAGCTAGTAGAGGCTAATAATAATAATCAAGGCGGACAAGCAAGTCCCCTTAATAACCCCTGTAGTAGTCCCCTATATAATCCCCTATAGAACCCCCTTTAAGTAGTTTAGACTGTGGTACAAGGAGCCCTTGTAGGCCAGTTCAAAACCCGGCCTTAAGGGTTTATGTCACCTGTGTGGCTGCAAGGTTCATCAGGAAAAACGAACAAACCACTTCTTCAAGCCTAGATTTTCTACATGGCACTTAGGACCCCTGCTAAGGGTTAACCCTTAGGTACCTATGATATGAGTATAAGGGAATCCCCAAGGGCTAAGGGTCAAAGGTCCAAGCTAAGTCCCAAGGAGTCTGGACAAGGTTCCCAAAGGGAATGCGCGCTGCTTTTGAGCTGCGATATTTGCTGGTTTAATTATGGTCGGGCTTAAGAATGCACAGCCTCCTGGCACCTGCTTCACCCTAGTCCCTAAACCGGTATCCTCCACGGCAGCAAGCTGGAAGAAAAAAAAGTTGTGGGCACTCTGAGTTGGCTGCACGAGTGCTGCTGCACGCGAAGCCTGAAGAAGGCAACGCTCCTAACTCCTTGAACTGCTCAAGCCTTCAATGCTAAACCCTAAGCGCCTGGAACCTCTAAATCCAGACCCCAAACCCTAATCGTATTCCTAGCCCCTAATCCTGAACCACTCAAACCTATAAAACCTAGCCCATGGCCCTGAATAAATACCAATAACCATGTTGAGGTCTTTCTGAGGTACCCTATACCAGAATTATACAACGAGCCTAGAACCATAGTATTGGTCATTCTCCAGGCCTCTACAGCAACCCCTAACCCCTAAACCCCAAACCCTAAACCCTAAACCCAAAACCCCTAAACCCTAAACCCTAAAACCCTAAACCCCTAAACCCTAAACCCCTAAACCCTAAACCCCTAAACCATAAACCCCCAAACTCCAAAGCCTAAACCCCACGGGCCAAGCCTTCCTGAGGGCGAACCAGCATAACTGGACGCAGCCCATCTGACCAGCGAAGGAAGAATCGGTGGGCCCGGGTAGCCTGCCAGGACTTCATGGAGCCAAATCAGGGCTATTTTGGGTTTAGGGTTTAGGGTTGAGGGTTTAGGGGTTTAGGGTTTAGGGGAGTTTACGGTTTAAGGTTTAGGTTGAGAATTTAAGGTTTAAGGTATTTAGGGTGTAGGCTTCAGAAAAGGGTCTACTTCAAGGGCTATGTAGTGGATACATAACGGAGTGGATGAGAAAATGGACGCAGGAATTTACGACTTCGGGCTGGGAATCCGACAATAGGGCCGTAAACCCTAAACCCTAAAATCTTAACACTAAACCCTTTAAAGGGATATGTAGATGTATACCTAAACACCAAAGACATGCAAAAAATGGCCCAAACCCACAATAATCGCCATAAAGCCATTATTCTACATACTTTGGGGGTCCAGGTAGGGGGAATGGAGAAAGAAAATGGAAGCTAGCACCCTAAACCCTGAACGCTTAACCTCAACCCTAAACCCTTAACCTCAACCCTAAACCCTTAACCTCAACCCTACATAGGGTTCAGGGTTTAGGGTTCAGGATGCTTAAGGCGGAGTGTAGGAGTGAATATCGTCACTGTTTTGGGGTGTAGGGTTTCAGGGTTAGGTTTAGGGTTTTTTAATTTAAGGGTTCAGGGTTTAGTGGTTAGGGTTTGGGGCTTAGTGTTTAGAGTTTAGGGGTTTAGGGTTGAAGGGTTTTGTGTTTAGGGTTGAAAGGTTTAGGGTTCATAGGGGCTTCTAGTCATAAGGATCCACCCTCCCACTCGGGCGGCCTAGCTGACTGGCCAACATTGAAACTTTTGGGGAAGATATGCAACCACTATATCTGAGAGGCCACGCGTTTGGGAAACTTAGCATCCACGTGGGGGGTCCCGCAAAGTGAGGGTGCGCCGAGTAACATGGGTTCATGATTTGGCTTTGCTTGCGCTTTGGGTGTCTGGGGGGGTTTGGGTGCTTGCATGCATTTCTCAGAGTAGGATGCCCTGGGCCCCTGAAAATAAGTGGGGTGTGCGAATACCCGAACCTATACCCCTGACCCTAACCTCAGGACGAAATAAGGTTGCAGGTCCTGCAGCAATGTTCTGGGCCGAATCCTATAAGCCCAAAGCTGGGGAAGTTTCCTGACGAAGCTTATATGACGTCTTCTGGAGGAAGTCCTATCTGGGTGGTGGTTGTTGGAAGTTGAACCAAGCAAGGACATAGGTTTTAGGGTTCAAGGGCGGGGACTTACCAGATGGGTACCCCGAGCCGTAAACCTTACACCCTAAACTAGTAAGGCCTTTTTGTGCGGGAGGGCGGTAAATCGGCACAGCCACTGCCTAGATGAGGTCTGCCTTCTCCGAAAAGGCAGATCGAATCCAGCACCGCCCCTGATGGCCCCCGCCATCCGCATGGGCACTACTGTAACACTTGGTAACCCTAAACTCCCCGTTATGTGGTGCTTGCGGCTCCGTCTTGAGACTGCTACCGCTCCCTCCCGAGGAGGTAATCTGGTCTACGGGGGCCAAAACACAAACCCACAAGAACCCGCCAAGCAAGGCCCGCCAGGGCACAGAAAGGCCACAGGCCGCTAGCTGGTCCACAGCCGGCCCGGTCCTAATCAGAAATGATATAGGGCAACAAAAACCTACCAGGGCAAAAACAGCGGCCAGGGCAAGAGCCTGCCAGAGCTAAGGCTCGCCAGGGCAAGGGCCCGGAAGGGTACGGCAAAGGCCCGCCAAGGCAAAAGGGCCCAAGATTCCCGGGCACAAAGGCCACAGGCCGCCAGATTCCAGCAACGGGCCAATCCTGATGAGAAATGACGATTGTGGGGCACATGGCAAAAAGGCCTGCCAGGGCAAAGGCCTGCGAGTGCAAAGGCAAAAGGCCCGTTTGGGCAAAAAGCTCGCCATGACAAAAAGACCTCAGATCCGTTAAAGTAAAAAGACTTGCCAGGGAAAATGGCGGCAGAGAGGCTTAATGCAACAAGACCTGCCAGGCAAAAAGGCCTCTCGGGTGGCATTGGGTAGGTGAATGAAAAATCATCATCCGGGGAAACAAGGCCCGCCTGGCAAACAAACCCATCGGGCAACAGAAGGCTCGCCGGACAAAAGGCCTGCAAGGCAAAAAAAGAAAAACAAAGGCATCAGGGCACAAAGGCACCAAGGCAAAAGGGCCCAGGGCAAAGGCCCGCCGTGGCAGAAAGGCTCACTCAGGCAAAATGCCAGGGCAAACGCCTGCCAGGGCAACAAAAGCCCGCTCGGGCAAAATGGCCCACCAGCGCTGGAAAAAAGCCGTGCCGGGAAAAAGGCTAGCTACGGCGAACAAATCCTTCAGAAAAAAAGGCCGGGCAAAGAGGCCGGCTGCGGCAAAAAGGGGCTTCAGGAGTCAACAAAAAGAGCCCCCATGGATTAGAAGTCAGCATACAAGCGCAAACGTGATGGCCCTGAGGAGAAAGACCCTTACGTATTCCCCATGAGACATGCCAATGACTTATATAAGCAGGTACACTCCTGAAACCACTGACAACGCAGGTCTGGATGGAAAAATCTGGCTGGTTGGGGATGGGACCCACAGAACAAGGCGGCCCGACCCCTTCCACTGCACGGCACTTGAGACGCCCTCAACCCTAAACCAACCTATAAGATGACTACAGTTGATTTAGGCCCCGTCCTCCAATTCTTGGCAGCTGCTGGCATTATCTTGGAGGCAAGCGGCAGGGGCAATGCCCCCTAGCCTCAACCCATGGTTCAGGATTTAGGAATTCAGGGTTTAGGCATTAAGGGTTTGGCATTTAGGGTTTACGATCTAGGCATTTAGGTTTTAGGGTTTGGAAATTCTTCATCTGCCGTTGAACCCTCAACAGTGGGCTTTAGCTGGGTATCAGGCTTTGGGCGAGGTTCCCATGGGAAACAACTGAACAACGAGGGTTGAGTGACTCCACAGGGGCCATGAGTTAGTATAGGTAGCTCCCCGGAAGGTATAGTTGCCATGCGCTATCACGTCACTCTCTAAAACTTCTCTAAAGCAGCACGGAAGCCAGCAGCAACATACATATGTATATCCATGAGCATGCATGTATAACTGCATACATGTACGGACGTATACACACGTTGCAGCAGCAAACATACATGCACACGTGGCTACATATATATATATAATATGCCGGGTGTAGGGTCACAATTCTGAATTCACGCTTTAAGATTCGTCTTGTCCAGTTTGTTTGAACAGGTGCGGTGTCTCAGCCTTAACCATGCACACTGAAACTGCAGTGTCTGGACAGCCTGCCAAGGCAGCCAGAGTTTTGCTAAGATTCAAACAGGAACAGGAACAGCTGGTTGGCATGGTACATTCCCCCGAACTAACATGGAATGCCAAAGAGAATGGTAGTGAATATGGGGCTTTGCAGTGCCATGCTAGTTTTGACAAGGGTAGAGAAACTGCAGCGTCCTCTGAAAGTTGAAAATTTTCTTAGTTGGGGCGCTGAACGCAAAAACCGTCATCCTCACAGTGTTAAAAAATATCTGAAACCTGAACCATGAATCATTTTCTTTTCTCCGGGCAACGCAAATGGGCCAGACAGCTTCAACGTTCGGCGTGCCTGAGATTGGGTTTTTGGAGAATCACCAGAAAGCCCTAAACTCCGGGGCACTTAAGGATTATCTGAGGTTAGAGAGGATCATAGGCGGGTTGTGGGCGAATTTGGGAATCTTATCGCTTATCTCCCGAAACCCTAAACCCCAAATCGTCTATTCGCCCTTCTTGGTTGAAAATCAAAACGTGCATGATATCCATGCATGATATCATGCTATCACGGTAATGAACCCTAAGTGCTGGAGCCCTGAAATCCTGCACACCAACAAGCAAAACGGTGTAGGGTTTGGGGCCTATACCCTAGACCTTCATTCAAGCCTCAACTGTAGTACTACGAGACGTCTTCTGAGCAGACCCACCTAGATCGTCAAAAGCCCGCCATCCTGAAGCTGCTAAAGGGACCTGGAACCCTTAAACCCTAAAGGGTTTAGGGTTTAGGGTTAAACCCTAAACCCTAAATTCTCCAACAGAAACGGCCATGTGGGGTGAAGTCGAGTGAGGTCATCATAATTTGCCCAGTACTTTCATCTAGGACCTGTGCACCTCCAGGAAGATTCCCCCGAAGACATGGCTTTCACAAGATAACCCATGCGAGCAAATGTCTAAACTCCTAGTATCCCTCTTAATAAGCCCTGTAGTAGTCCCATAAATAATCCCCTATATCAACCCCCTTAAGGAGTTTAGACTATAGCTCATGTGACTTTGAAAAAGCTCGAACAACAGGCCACTACATTCAATCCCTATAAACCTGAAAGTGTGTTGTCTATGTGGTCCTCCATTATCCTAGTACTTCGCTATCATCTTAGCACATCTCTACGCATCCTGTTCTCACCATACATCTAATCCCCGCAGCCTGATGTTAAACCGCCCGGGCCCTCACAGTAACTACTGTTATTATGCTGTTATGGTATGTGGCAATGGGAATACTTGGCGGGAATATGTGGCATGAGAACGGCGAGGAACCGAGGAATCTAAAACTATATGAGGTGTAGTCTAAGCTCCTAGTATGCCCCTTAATAACCCCCAAGGTAGTCCCCTATGTAATCCCCTATATAGCCCCCTTTAAGGAGTTTAGATTGTGGCTCATATAAGGGGGGGGGATTGAATTAGACCAGCCTATTCCGCAGTATGGCTTTGAATAAGTACCAATATCGTCATAAGAGATGCATTGGAAAAGTGGCTATAGGGGATATGCAAGGTTAATGGCTTATGGGGTTTCAAGTTCTAGGTTTTAAGGACAATGAAGAATCAAGTGGAACAGCAAATAAGACAGTCAAACGGAACCTGAGTTATGTAGGGGCCATAAGGATACTTGGCAATGTAGAAGTCTGAAATTGCGTGTACAATAAAGTGCTTCAAGTAGAATCCTAAACCCTGAACCCTAAACCCCTAAACCTAAGCTCTAAACCGTTTTAATTATTCCCTAAGCACTAAGCCGCGAAACCCTAAACCCTGCACCCTCATTACTAAACCCTGAAACCCTAAACCCTTAACCCCTTGCGTCAGCTCTGGCGCCCACACAACTTTAGGGCTTAGGGCGATTGTACGGTTTTAGGGGTTTAGGGTTTAGGGCTTAGGGTGTTGGGTTTGGGGCTTGGGGTTCAGGATTTAGGGTTTAGGATTTGGGGTCTAGGTTTGGATTTGGGGTTTAGCGCACAGTTGAGTAGTGGTTTTCCGGTGGTTGAGCCAAGTGAGATTCCGACCTTCTTATGCATAACCTAAAGAAAGATGTCTATTTGGACCCTGTCAAAAAAAACATGTTAGAGTCTATGATGTTAGAAGTAGTTCAGGGGAAGTGAAATGGGGTTTCCGCAAGACTTGTGCAATGCTCGCTGCAACTCATTCCTGCAATGGCTCTGCCTACCCACTTGACTTATAGAAATTAATCCACAATATAAATATGATCCTGATACATTATCCACATATACGCTCACCAAAACCCCTAACTCACGCTACGGCGAACAGCCGGGTGCTTAAGCAGTATTCCGTGTGACGCCGTCGCCCAAACTCGAAACCCTAAACCCTAAACTCTAGACAGCCAAAGACGGATTCGTGGAAGGGCTATCAGCCCTAAGGGCCCAAGGACCCAAATAACAGGGTCGCTTTAAAGGGTGTTCTATGGGGTTTATAGGGATATTAGGGGACTATTAGGGGTATATAGGACCCAAATAATTAGGCTTTAGGGCCCAAATGGCCCTTCGGGCAGGGGACCTAGGTTTAGGGTTTAGGGTTGAGGTTCTGTCCTCTCTGTGTGCCCCTGGTGAATTACCAGGTAATTCCTAAAGCTCTACATCCCCGAACGCTCAAATCCTACATTTTAAAATCAAAAATCCACAGGCAGGGCCTGTGCCAATGCTCCAGCATCAAGTTTCGACAACGTTGCACGCTCCTTAAGAGGCATTGGACGTCTGTCAAGGGTTTAAGTGTCCGGTCTGGACCCTTGTTCCATTGACCTAAATCTTAAGCCATACGGCAGAAGTACACTGCAGCTGTCTGAACGCTAAAGTGGACCGTGCATAAACATGCTCATAGTTCCCCTTATATAAATAAATAGAACCCGGGGTACATGGGAATCTTATCAGAATTTGGTGAATTACATCTATCTTTTTGAGGGGGGCTATAAACTTTCTACAGCATGAAACGCATCCGACGTGGATGACGTGTATACTTGCCTTGAAACACAACCCAGACCCCTGATTAATAAACCTCCTCCCCTTGATAGGCATTATAAGAGGGATCCTCATATGAAGGCCCTTAAAAGGAAGGGGTTTATTAATCATGGGTCTACATTACCGAATTTTCTTGGTCCGATTTGAATGCTGTACATACTGTTGAAACGTGGTTTGGGGTTAAAGGCTTAGGGGAAAGGGTTTAGGGCTTAAAGCATCATTCACGCCCTTATCATACTTAAATGCCGCGGCTGATTGTATTTCGAACCCTTAGGGTCATGCTGGAAATTTGGTATCAACATTAGGTGCCGTGAAGCCCCAGAACATGGGAACACCTCCCCTGATTCCTGGGCCCATACTTTCCTCAAGGTCGGAACTGTGGGCCGCTAACATGGGCCAGATTCTAAGAGCGCTGCAGGCTTAGCTTTAAGATAGGGGCCTTGGATCTAGGTTTAGGGCTTAGGGTTGTGCATACCTGGATCTGCCGGCAAAATGTGGATACCTTCTAGGACACCTGCCTGTGGAAGACCGCACGATAAGGATCCTGATATTTAAGTAGAGAAGCGGGACCGCTCTCTCCTGCAAACCCCCTTGATCTGGGGGTTCTAATGTGTCAATTCTGAGATGGGGCTCAAGAGGGAGGAGCCGGTGGACGAACCCTGAGCCCTAACCTCAAAGCCCGTAGATTTAGGGTTTAAGGTTTAGACCAGGGTTATTAAAGCTTCGGGTCTAGTGTTTAAGGTAGAAACCCTAAACCCTGAACCCCTGACCCCTAAACCCCAAACCCCTACACCCTAAACCCTGAAGCCCTCAACCCTGACCCCTAAATCAGCTATAGTCTAAACTCCTAGTATCCCCCTTAAAAACCCTTATAATACTCCCCTATATAATCCCCTATATATCCCCCCTTTTTGGAGTTTAGACTATAGCTCAAATCAGTCCTCATCCGTCTCTGCACTCTTGCTGCGGAAGATCTGGCACAGTGTCTGCACCTCCCAGACTTGGTGGTCTACGGATAGCTATGAAACATTAGGGTTTAGGGGTTTAGGATTTAGGGTGGTTTAGGGTTTAAGGTGGTTTAGGGTTTAGGGTGGTTTAAGATTTAGGGTGGTTTAGGGTTTAGGGTTTAGGATTAAAGAAATAGCAGGAGGCTTAAAAACAGAGAGGTTAGTTTCTGGTTACAGTGTAAGTGTTGTTGTAGCTCAGTCATAGCCACTAGTTAGGGAACGTGACCGGATTGCAAAACTGGGCCAGAAGCAAGGTTTTACGTAAGTATTACTGTCACCCTGACTCTCCAGCAGCGGGGCACAGGCTTCTCTACCAACACCCGTAACCCTAAACCCGAAAGCCCTAAACCTCAGAGAAACCGTGCCTGCAAACTTGCTGTTCCCTCGCGCAAAACCCAACTCATAACGTTAACATGTCGGCTCATGGTCTTGGTGTTTAAAGTTTCGGGGGGTTTGGAATGGAGCTAGGGTGTTGGGTTTTGGCTTTATATACCCTTACAGGCCCCTTGCAAACCCCTGACGCAAAGGTGCCAGGAGCCGCAAACCCCAGGCCATACTCTGTAACACGTTCCCCCTGAACTCTCATCCTCAAACTCCCTACGCTAAGTCCTTGAATTTCAATCCTAAGCTCTGAATACAACAGCCTTTTATGAATGGTTAATCCTAAATCCTATCCCACAAAAATGAGCGCCAGGCTTGCATCATGCTCAAAAGGATTTTAATGGGAGCCTCCCAATTGTAGTCCTACTGTACGTATTCTGAGGGTTCCCATGCTACTGTCGCACCTCATTTAATGGAGGGGTACGGATTAATCAAAAGTTTCAGGGAAATTGTTCAGAATCAGCTATTGTTTGGGGAGTTCGGAATAATGAAAACTTCTGGGGGCCGAAATAAAGAGCTGTTTCTGAGTCCCAAATTTGTTTATGTTTGTCTTATTTTACCTAAGACAAACTCAGCAGAAACAGCTTGCAGGCTATGTCGCACTCAGCTGTTTCTTCTAGAGAACTGATCCTGGACTGCTGAGAAAGCCAAAGATTGCTTTGGTTCTAAGGTTCGAGACTCAACACTCAACACTCGCCACTCAACAGGCTCAAAAGCTTCCATCAAAATTACTTAGATAGGTTCTGAGGGCCCATATGACTTTAATTGTGGGGCAAACTTAGGGGGGCCGAACTATAAAAGAGAAAGACTAATTGTTAAGGGGCCTATCATTAAATGAGGTGCAACATTAAACCCTACAGCCCTAAACCCCCCCTACATTACCCTACAAGCAGGAAGCCACAAGCTGCTGCTCCTTCCAGCAAAAGGAGGTCACAAGGACTGGATTGAGAATTCGAGCCAAAGCTGCTAGAATCTGCCAGAAGCTTCAAGCAACCCATGCAGGCAAGTCCAATCCAAAGGGTTTAGGGTTTAGGCGTTTAGGGTTTGACTAAAGTGATGTTGGCAACCCAGCCCCCACAGAAGGAAATGATACATCACAGCAACACATTGGGTACAGCTGCTTCGCGCTTGTGCAACGAAATCGTAATCTGGCTCCTGACAATGGTTGACATGTCTTCATGTCAATTTCCGGACTTCTGGGTACCAAGAGACTTCACCCTCCATCTACTCTCTATATATCCTGAATAGGGACCATATACCCCTATTTGAAAGGTACAAGGAGGGTCCAAGATGAGAGAGAAGACTGGTCAACCATCCTTACAGTGATTGCCAGCTTCATGCTAGAGCTCGGGTTCGACCAGGGTTTAGAGGATCCAGCAATTCTAGCCCAAAAATACCGCATTTCACCCGCAAAATGCCCAACATACCCGTTATACCCCCCAAGTCACCCCATACCACAAATCTGTATGTCCGGGTTCAAGCTCAAAGTTCCGATGCATCGCACAGCTAAGCCGAAATACGTGTAATGGGCGTATCGAACGTGTTCAAAGAGCTAGAACAGGCAGTGAGAGAAGGGGCTCAAGGTATCATATTATCATATTGCCATGTTTCGAACTTTTTACATTGCAGTCCTCCTCAGCAATAGCAGACTAATTAATCAAAGCAATACGGACAATGCTGCAATCAAGCGCTAAAAGCAACGATGGCAATTACCATGAATTATGATACTCGTGACTCAAACACAAAAATCAATAGCAAGCACAATATTGGCAGTGGCACGAATGAAAACATCTCGGCAGAGTTAGGGGCTGTTGGCTTCTGGCGAGGGTTCAGACTGAAGTGCCTACACACGCCCATGATCTCTGTTACGAGTACCTGCAGTTCACACCGAAGCCTACACACCACGCGGGGTCCGTATTTGTGTCCGCGATGCCGATTTTCCTGAATACTTCTGGCTTTCCAGTTCAAATGTAGCTCAAGGGGGCCATGAGACTTTACACTGCACGCAAGGCCTGCACCTCTAAGCATGCGTGACAGAATGCATGACAGTCAGCTCAAGTAGCCTCCCCAATGAAAATGCAAGATTGAGTCACCGCAGCTTCCGCCACTAACACAACCATGGCATCTTCGGACTGATTCGCATGCTTCCTTGCGTTTGTACATGTACTGCGATCAAGATTGCTATGACAGGACGCGTGCTGGCAATGTCAGAACCATGAAGCAGGCGCTTATCATCAAACCGCAGACGACGCAGCGCCAATCTGTCCCGAGCTACTACTGCTCAAACTCCAGCAATTGCGCCCTCGTCCGTTCATGCGCATTTCATCACTCCGCAAAGGAAGTGCACACTGATTTCTCCAAATGTAGGTCGTAGCTTTTTCACGTCCTGTGGAGAATGCAGTCGGTGAGACAGGTGAGAAAGATTCAGAACTGAACCTTCTCATTCCTACAGGTGGCAAGAAGAAGCCTGGGGCTCAGTGTAGAAACTCACTTCACTGCTTCATAAGACCAAGGACTGGCTTATTCTTTCAAATCAGATTCTTCTTCAACGAGTCGCCAAAGGGATCAGCTGCAAGTCAGAATCATCCTACTAAATGGCTTAGCGCAAACACTCCCAACAGGGACCTCACAGTTGATGTTTCTGAAGGAGCCCGGGGCCCGAGGCCTCAGGACAAAACTCTGTACTGGATTTAGGGGTACCTATAAACTTGACTGCCGCAAAGCGCCTGCAACCACATGCAATCCAATTTTGTTTTTGGGATGGGCCACAATGGGAGATAAGGAAACCCATGGTTGCATCTTTCCAGCAACATCCATGACTCTCGTTTCAGAGACCCCTCCTTTCCAAAATTCTCAAACCCGAACATTCGCAGGTCTTCAAAGATCCGTGTCCAAATAATCGCGCGCTGTGGATGCAATGTCCGGGCCGCGGCCGTGGAGTTCTGTGAAGCTTTAGAGTTCAGGGGCCGGCCTAGTTTAACGCTTCAGGCTTGAGATATTTGAGAATTTAGTTTCAGATAGGTACTACGGGGGCTCAAGATCTGAAATAGCTTGTGTCTAGACATAAGGCAGGCGCAGCCAACTTGGGGTTTAGGTTTCAGGGCTAAGAACGTGGGTAGCCGCCATGAGCTTACGACTGGCCCTCAAGATCATCCAAGCAACCCAAGTTCGCACAAGCTTAACCCCGCCCCTTACTTACGCCCCAGATACTAAATGTGCTCATCATTCACCTTCAGTATCGTTGAGGTAACTCGATGTGCTGAAGTATCGAGAGGTCCACACTATGCGAGGTGTCGGGAAGAGGAGCCAGGGCTTGTATGAGTTTGAGGATTGTTGCAAAATCCACTTTGCGATTCTTTATCGGAATAGACGCCGTTGATTTCACATGGTGTGCCCAGACCACACATCAGAATCGACCTCAGGGGAGCACGCAGGGATTATATGCTTCATATCATGTCAGAACCCTGAAGTCCTCTTTTCTTGGGATATGTCCTTATCAGAAGGATTCAGAAGGGAGATACGGCAGCACTGCAGAGTGTTTAAGGTCGCTATGGTCGAACTTTCACCGTAAACCATGGGGAGTCCCTAGTGCCATGTCATGTGTTCACCGCAGTGGCGATTATCCTGAATACTCAGGTTTTCCTTTTCAAGTGCGGGCAGGAGCACCATGGGAGTCTAGCACTGCTTACTAGCTTACATTTCAAAAACCTCTAAGCCGGCGTCACAGCATGCAAGAAACTCGGCTGAAGTAGTCTTCATGCGTGCCGTAGCTTCCATCATGAACACGATGGATTAAGCAATCTTCGGATGTCATGCTCAATGCTGCTCGCAACCGTAATCATCATTTGCATATTAATATGCCTACTGGGAAAGTCGCTTGCCGACGCTACGTACAAAGACTGCGCCTATAATCACATTGCCCACGATCATGACAACCCAGACCACGAACGCCTCAGCGCCAGTGTTGGCTAAACTCCTTCGAACTTGTCAACACAACCTGATTTTGACATTGCCTGTGGCCCGTGGCGTGCCCTACTCAACAGAGCCAAAGCGATCTCAAACATCCAAGCAGCATTTAGAGCAAAGGAGCCTCCCATCCCACAACAGTGCCTGGCGCCCTGGTGAGCCATATGATCAGCCTCAGGAGTCAGAAGTACTCGTACATGTCTAAACCATGTACTTCTTCAAGCTTAGAATGCATATGGTAGTTTCCCAAATAGGGTGACCCCAATACAGACCCCAAACCTCATAATTGTGCCCCAAACTTGGGGAACCCTAAACACTCTAAGCCCTATATAACATAAACCTATAAACCCCTGAAAAAGGAGCCCCTACGAGTGGTAAGGCTCCGCCTGAAAGCTTGGTGGGACCATCGGCTTCAAGTTTGGCCTGGCCAAGGATGGTTTGAGCTTGATGAGGTAGGTTGTAAGGTCGAAGTAGGGGGGGTTTTAGTTTAGGGGTGTAGGGAAGGAAGGTCCACTATTGTAGATTTCTTGGTAACTGAACCCCCTCCCCTTCATAGGGATCATAATAGGGATGTGTCCTTCGGGCCCTTGAAAGGAGGTTTTTGTTTTATCGGAGGGGGGGTTTAGGGCTTAGGATTTAGGATTTAGGGTCTACATTCTTGTGGGGTCCCTGCGACACCCTGGAAGATGAATCTACCTGCCTGTTGAGCGACGATGCCTTCTCTAGATCTCCAAAAAGTCTTGCAGCCACCTTATACCTGATAACTTTGATTCCCAACAACACTTTGCGAATGCGTTTTCTGCTGAAGCGCCAATCCTGTTGCAAACGTCCACTTTTGCCTTAGTAGGGCCCATCCGGCTCTACATGAGCTATAGTCTAAACTCCTAGTATCCCCCCAAATAAGCCCTATAATACTTCCTATATGATCCCCTATATAAAGCTATTTAAGGATGCTTCTCCAAGTTGTGCAAAGCAGCTATTAGAGGGCTATCATATGACATGGCAGCGCGACAATTGCAACGTCGTGACTGAGCTTAAACGTCAAATCTGATTTCGGGTTTAGGGTATATATGATCCCCAGAAGCCGTCTTTTGTACCAAATCCCTAAACCCTAAACAGATCATGTGCTGAGTGCCAAAACATCAACTGATGGGCCACGGCAGCTTTGCCTTGTGGGCTTGTAGAGTCCTTGCCAGGGAATCCACCTGAGAACGCAAAGGGTGCTGGCCTGCTATGCGACGTACTGGGCTGCTGTTAAGCTACTATGTCACATAGGGTTATATAGGGGTTATATGGGGTTTAGGCACGCGCATCGCACTCGGCAGGCACGGTTATGCTGGGTTTAGGGTTCGGAGAATCAAATGGAAAAGAAAAGCGAAAATGAAATGGAAACTCTAAGCCCTAAACCCTAAACCTGGGGGAATGTAGGGAACCCAGCATAAGCTGGAAGCGTCCGAGCCACAACTTGCTTCGGAAGCTTTCGCAGCTTCTGGTGGACTGTCCTTGGTTCGAAACATAGGCTTTAGGGGTTAGGGCTCTTCCAGGACGGGGTTTTGTCGTCATAGAGTATGTAGACAGAAATGCCTCAGAAAGGTCCTGGAGTATGTACAAATATTATTAATCCTATGTTTACAAATAACTGGCAAGGGGCCGTGCTGTTCGAGAACATGTGAGCTATCGTCTAAAGTCCTGGTATCCCCTTAATAACCAATATAATATTCCACTGTATTATCTGCTGCGTAGCCCCCTTCAAGAAGATTAGACTGAACACTAACTAATCAACAAATTGGATATCACGAGCGACGGAACAGAGTCGCAAGCAGTAACAAGCAAGATCACAGCATAGCAGTCCAAATGGCAAGCATTACCGTACCTGTGATCACGCAAGCAACAATTTCATGCGCGGGGGCGCGGCAAGCATGGTTTTAAGGACTAACAAGATCCAGAACAGGAGAACAGAAGAAAATAAGAAACTTCAGACGCTGAGGGGCCTTTTTTGCATCCTACAATCGCTTCAGCTTCCTCCAGCTGCTGTTCGCAGCTTTCGATGAGCCGTCGCAACTCCTCCACGTCCTGGAGCAGGACCGCGTCACTTCGCCATGAGGTTTTGAGCTGTAAGGCTGCAGCTAAACATCCCTAACACCTAAACCCTAACAGATTTCTCTTGGTTTGAGGTAGGTCAATGGGATTGAGTTACATGAGCGCTGCCCTACTTCAGTTCGAAGCTCACCAAAAGCACCTAGGACACATCCCCGGAGATTCCATGGGTTCTAACCCTACGTGTGCCCACCATCTTTAAGATCTCCACGGGTCCCTTTTGCATGTGGTCTCGACGACCAAGACCCGCTACTTCACCTCCTGCACCTCTTGGCGGGCCTGGCAAGAGCTGCAAGCTTGACACCGGAAAGATATGCCATTCTGTACGCATGCTAACGATAGGACGCCAATGGTTTTTATAGTCACACAGTCATCAGATTCACCTTCATGATCACCCTAAATTCCCATATTCCTTGAAAAGGGGTCCACTTCCACAAGCCCAAACAGTATAGTCCTCCCTACAAGAAACTCCTCTAAAAGCGACAACCCAAATTCTCAGCGGCCTCAGAGGCCGGTGGCAGGGCCATCGGAGCGAGTTGCAGCTCCATGTCGCGCAGGCGCTGCTCCAGCTCCTCAGGCTAACGACTTGGGCAGGTACTTGCCCCAATCTCATACATTAATCCACATATCAAACTGAAACCCCCCTCACCTGAAGCGAATTCTTGTGGAACAATGTTTGCATCCAAAGTATGCTTGCCTTTAGCCCCATGTGGAAAGAAGTGTAGATTGGCGTAGAAGTAGCGAGAAGTGTGGGACCTGTGCATTGACCATTTCAAAAGCTTGCCGAGGTCATGACGGCCACGTTGGGCGTCTTCTGCTCGTGCATGTGCAACTTGGTCTGCCCACAGCACGCGCCGAGAAAAATGAAAAACAACAATTCACCTAAGTTGACTCGTTGCTGCATGCCTGATGCTTGCGCCGGAGGCTGCGCCCTTCGCCTGGGAAACACGGAAAAGCTGGAGCCCATTCAACGTGGGTAGGACTCGACTCAAATTACTGTCTCTTTTGAGCGCTTCAACTGTTCATGGCAGAAATGGGGCGTTACTCTATGATAAAAACATTGAGATAAATTGAGGCTATGGCGGCTTGCACCATCGTCGATGCCAAGAGCAGGAAGCCCACCAGTCATTGTGGCCTGTGCCGTTTTTTGTTTGACATTCTTTTGCACGTGCAGCTGCTTTCCAGCGAACTATCGCGGAAACTATTGAAAAACCATAGTACGTGCTTTGGGCACAATAACCAACATTATCTTGATCACTCCTCCATCTTGGCTCCTGTGGGCTCCTGCGGCAGCTTACACACTTCACGGTGAAGACTCTATGACTTCATTACCAAGCTCTGTGGTATAGCAATGGGTGAAGCCAGACACCACAAGACTTGGCACGAAGAAGCGACCAAAGCCCATTCTATGACTCGCTTACTTCATGACTATTGGAATACAATCCCCGACACGATCAAACGATATTCACATGGCGCTGCCCCAAAGATCTCGAGTTTCTCCATAGCACGATAGTTTGAGGCTGGCTTTTCTCCGCTACTCTAGGGTTTTTAGGTTTCATGAATTAGGGCGCGAGCAATCTCTTGTCAAAGAACTTGAGCGTCTGAAGGCGTTTGCTGGGCCCTGGCCTTGCAATCCTTCGTCTTGCCAGCTAAGAGAGCCTTGCAATCCAGAACCAACCCCTTCCAGGTATCAAAGGTGATTGCTATTTGCTAGGGTCCCTTGTTAACAGTGGTTAGGGGCAGGCAGTGACATCACGAAGCACACGCCTCCACGCGGTCTCGGCTGGTGGTCTCAACCCGTGCGCGCGCCTCATCAAGGCTATGTTGACAGCGTCCATTGCAGCACTGAAAACCTGGCAAGTGCAGCAAGGGATCAAGGCATGGAAGCGCGAAGCATCGTTTTTTGTCGTGCGCCTTCACGTCATGCTGGCATGCCAGCACCACGTGGCTGATGGCTGATGTGGTTCGTCTCGCCCAGCAGATCCTTCAGTTCTCTGACATCGTCTTTGATCTGGTCTAGATCCTGGCTCAGCCATGCGTGAGCTGTGCCAAAAGGTGACTACTTACAGGATTACAGGAGGGACCCCCCTCATCCGGAAATGGGTGATTTATACCGTGCAGATGGCAGGGGTTGAGCTGGATGGCGCGGCTGCCTCTCGGCGCCGACTTAGAATTGGCACCTGCTTTCTTTGACCCAGCCCCGCTGCAAATAAAAGGCAGCTGATTAGAGAAATAGCCAGGCCCATGGTGACATACCTTAGCAAACCGCCTCTAACAAAGGGGTTCCTTGCTCAAGTCTCCTCAGCCATGGTCATGATGCCCAGGCCAGCTGATCCGCCGTTTCGTTGCTGCTTAAGTTCTTCCCCACCTGCACAGCAAGACTTCCATTCAGCTTTGCGAGCGGCTCTCCTACCTTGCGGCCGGCCTTTGCCCGCTGCTGCCAGAGACTTTTCAACGGTGGCCAAACGCTGCTCCAACTCTTCCAGCGTGACCTGAATAGGGCTGCTTGGCACCTCTACTTGCTGCCACAGCACGCAGGTTTACAACGCAGGCTAGCCACGGTCATCCTTCGCGCGCAACCACCGCGCTGTTGAACGCAGCAATGCCAAGGTCGCAAGCGGTTGAAGCCGAAAAGTCTTTCAAGAGTGCTTCAAGGTTACAGTGCGGGATATGTTTGGAGGCTTCGCTAGTCATCCTCAGCGTAACCTAAACGCCCTACATCCTCCCTAGGCCAACAGACGTCCGTCCAAGTCCTTGCCACGCAGAATCTGAAACCTGAACGCTTGTATAAGAGTTGTTATAGAGATACTTGGCCCTACTTGGCGATGAGGTGCATGAAGGTGATTGGAGTCCTAGGCCCCAAGTGTCATGATAAGTTGCGTTCTTTGCTGTGTAATTTAAACATGCTCCCAGGCGAGTAATGACCCATGCAGAGGGTCCCAGCAACAAAGGATTTCAGAATGGTGCTGGTCAGCAAGATGCTGTTTCTCCCTACTACATATTTCACCATGTGAAGTTTCGGTTCTCTCTTCCATCTGGACTGCCATCCTCAAAAAAAAGACACTACTGCCACACTTCATCTACACTTTGATTACCCATACTCATTCAAATTGCATTTTCGGCGCACTGTCAGTCATTTAGCGAATCACCAGAAGTAAGACGGCAAGGACTTCACCGCTGTATCAGACGTACTTGAAGCTGGAGGTCTAGCATATGTAAATTTTGTGATTCATGGTAACATGCGCCTTCTAACAGCAAGCAGCGTTGTTCAGCCCCCAAAGTCCTCCATACCTAAGCTCAGGTTCATCAGTTCTGAATTCCGATAGACGTCTATAGACCCTAGATCCTTGGGCCCATGTAAAGCTTCTGTCCTTCACCCCCTGTCTCTTGCTGAGCCTAAGCCCCTCGAGGCCTTAACCCAAGGCCCTAAGGCCTACTTCACAGACTGCATGAGCTCCCCGAACTCTAATAATACGGGGCTTGCACATTCCCCAAACAATTCTACGAGTTGCCATGCTTGAACTGTCGAGCGTGCGGTAGCAAAACCATAAATTTGGATGCGCCCTTTTTCCGGAATGCGATCCACAACTTCGCCTTCTGCCGGTTCCCGGATCGCATCTTCTGTGAGCGTTGGACTCCGAGGTCCTGAGGGAGCAAAAGCAGTACAGAGCGCAGGGGGGTGCTGAGAATCACAACTGCTGTAGTATATTGGGGTTATATTGGGATCGTAGACCTAGACTCTGGACTCTCACATGTCAATCACATCAGTAGCACATGTACTCAAAACTTGCAAACGCATCGTGATAATCCTGTTAGGGACGCCCACGATACCCACCTTTCTGGCACACATCTCTAAGAAAGCTGAGGAAGTTCTCATTTTGTGCAACAGGTCCACTTTTTGTGTAAAGTAAGGAAGAAATTAAGCCACCAGCTGACGTAATACCTACACAGCGCTGGCAAGTGACTGGAAGTTGCTGTAGAATCTGGCTGAAAAAATATATATATATACACATATACCATATACCCTATCATAATATAGTAGTTTGCATTTTGTTCTCCATTGTCCCAATATCACCCCAAGATAACCCTAACATTATCTCAATCTAACCCCAGTACGTGAAGCTGAGGCTGCAAGGATGAGAATCGTCGATATCTTCTTCATGTCAATCGACGAGGCAGGGATTAGGATTTGGGGGCACTAGGCCCTACGCTCTGATGTTCCTGCTACCCTGCATCTTGCAAGAGAATTAAAAATTCGGGGTAGGGTTCTTGGGGTTAGCCGGTGAGTTTGTCGGTTCTCCATCCATGAGCCCATTCTGCTGACCATTTGCGTTTGCCATCGCCGTCGTCCCTTCTTACTTCCCTACTATAACCCCAAGATAGACCCTATTTTAAATCCAAAACCCTGAACCCTATATAACCCATTATAGTAGTTTCCATTCTCTTGTCAATTATCCCTATAAAAGCCCCAGCCCAAAACCCTAAAGTCTATATAACCCATTCTAGTAGTCTCCATTCTCTTGTCCACTATCCCTATATATACCTAAGCCTTATACCCTAAACCCTACATGACGCATTATAGTAGTTTCCATTCTCTTGTCCATAATCCCTGTATACGAACCCCAAACCCTATACAACGCCAATATATTCCCTCATTCCCTATCACCCCCATGGTCTGATCTCGCAGCCGTGGCTAGCATGCAGCATACACTTCGTTCTGTTCAGACACTAGGGTGTATAGTCCCTCTTAAGTAGATAGAATATGGAGTATATGGGAATCTTAGTATGATATACCCGAAGCCATCTTCGATCTACTTAAGGGGGACTTTTGGGTTTAGGGCTCTGCAAGCGCAAAGTTGACGTGCTGAAAACTATGCGGGGCGCTTCTTTGTTTTTGGGCGGCCCTTCAAAATGATACCGAATGATACCCGTGTTTTCGGGAGCTATGCTTTAGCAACCACTCCCCTCCGGAAACTTTCAGCAATGAGTCTTGGTTGAGGCTGAGCAGCCGAAGAGGTCCAGCCAGCACCGTGCAACCTCAAAAGTGGAAGTCATAGTAGTATCGGGGATATCCTAGGATTTTGTAGGGGTATATGGGGTATATCGTATGTTGGGGTTTAGGTTTTTGGGATAATGGGTTGGGTTTTGGGTTTAAAAGGCCTCTGGGCCTGAACCAATCACCGCGTGCACGCGGGCAGCTCTATCCAAAAAACTTAAATTGAGGTTCCCATGGCACATTGCAAAGCATACTTCACAACATGAGCTATAGTCTAAACTAAACTCCTGGCATCATCCTCAAGAACCACTATAGTACTCCCCTGTATAATCGCCAACATAACCTCCTTTAAAAAGTTGAGACTCTAGCTCACATGGCACATGGAAAGCAACATGGAAGGGTGCTGCTTGTGGTAAATTGCTTTGGAGCGCTTCATGGCCCAAGGTTTGATTGTGTGTGACAGTCGCACAGCCCGCCAGCTGTGAGGTGCATACAGCGCTTGGGCTATAGAACTACTTGCCAAAGGCCCAAACCTTCAAGTTGGGCTTCTGAGGGGTTCCCAACAAAGAATGTCCCAACCCGAAGAAAAGTGGTTGTACATGGCAGAACTGAGGCCAATAATCCCAAAACCAACTTGTAACGCGACAAGATCCCATACGGACTCTACAGACGTCACCGTTGCTCCCTTGAGAAGCCACTTCAGCCTTAGCCAAGACAATGTCCCCAAACCCGAATGAAGCTGGAAATCTTGTACCTTGTTCAGGCCTTCACCGCAAGGAGGAGGTTGAGGGTTGAGGGGTTTGCGGCTCAATTGTTTGGAGGCTCTTCTAAGAATTTCAGCATGCGGACGGGGTATGGAAGCTTTTTAGACACATTCTTGCGAAGTCAGGGGCTTGAGGGCGCAGATTAACCGGGCTTGCTTTGCTTGAGCTGAGTTCCATGGATGGTTAAGCAAGGAATAAATCTTGACTTTTAGCTCTAACCGCGTGGAACTATTGTGGTGATGTTGTGCCCAAGTCTTGCTGTAGCAGGATATATTTCCTTGCTTCTTCCTGGAAATTATTGCTTAGGAATCACTGTGTGGAGGTCCTCCAAATGAATGCCCACGACACTAAAGGAGTAGAGCTAGTGGGCTGGCGTCCTGGGCACGAATAGGCTCCGAAAGCACATTCAATTTTCTTTTTCTGGCTGCACCTGAACACGAAACCCAAACTGTTTAACCACGATTAACCCCAGACCCGAGAGAGCGCACATCGAAAGCATAGCTAGGGATCCAAGTATACAAATACTACCTACGTCGGGCCCCAGAGACTGTACATTTTAAATGTTACAGCCCTAAACCCTATATTATCTGCATTGGGCTATTTGGATCCCTAGGGTCCAAAAGAATTTTTTTACGCCACGTCTGCGGCCGGAATCCTCCAGAGTAGGCTCGTGCTCGGCATCAGGGGCTTCCGTTTTCTTGGAAGCCACTCCCTGCAAAAAGTGCCACCTAAACAGAAACTCCTATGTAGTTTCTTCTTGGGTGGCATAATACAAGCCCGTCCCAAAAACCATAACAAACCCAAAAAGGAACTACATAGGAGACCTTGGCGGTAAACAGAGCCAGTTGCTTTCGAGCTGGGTGGCCTGTTCATATGCGCGTCATTGGCTACTCCCAGAATCAGGGCACACGTGGCAAGTTGCGGAGTGGACGGTCGCCTGTCAGGAAAAGGCCCAAGAACAAACTTCGAGCTTTAGAGTCACATCACTTAAAAGATTCGGCTGCGACTTCAATAATCTCTGAAGTGGAAAGGAATGTCGCGATTCTGGTCTATTCTGCCCCCCCATCAATCAACATGTGGAATGGTGTTGCCAACGCCTACGCTCACACAGCAGTTCTTACCCCTTCATTAACACCAATATACTATAGTAGTTTCCGACTTATTTTCCGTTATCTCGATATTACCGTTACATTGTGTAAAATGTGCCTGGGCGCGCTGCCTCTCTCTTCCTCTTCCATCGGTGACAGCCTGTCATACAGCTCCATGACAACGGCCTTCAGCCTCTTGGTTTGGCGCAGGGCGTGTCCGAAGCGCTCCAAGACGTCTTGGATCGTCAGCTCCTCCTTCAGCAGCTGCTCTGCCCGTTCAATCTGCATAGTCAATGAAGTGTCGGGTAGCTTATCTGCAAGCTCCTGGGAATGGAGGAATCCCGCGGCAGCTTCTAAAGCTGCTTCTAGTTTGTCGACTGCATGTGTCAGGATCGCATCGGCCAAACTTTGCTGACACTCCAGGTGCTCGGGCTTCTCCGAGGCCTCATGCACCACACGCTCATCAACGTTGCACTCTACCGTCCTCTGAATTGCCCTGTCCAGCTGCAACAAAGACTTTGGCTTCGACAAGGCCACGGCACTTGACCTTGCCAGCAGCTTTTCCAAAGCCTCCTGCCTGTTTTTCCTTTCTTTGGCATCTATGAGCGCTGTGGCGTCTACATGCAGCTCCTCCACGAGCGAATGCTTGAAGCCAAGCCTCCTAGCATGCATGACAGCTTCTACCATCATCTTAAGGCTTCTTGAACGCCTTGCTGCCCATAGTTGCCGCGAAGCCTTGAGATGACAGAGGTCCATGGTGAATAGCTCCCCTTCCATACCAGGTTCCTGCGCTGCCTCCAGGACCTCCTCGACCTCTCAGCCCTAAACCGGAACCCTAAACCCTCAACTTGGGTACTGCCCCCACCCAGTAACAATTGGATAATAACTATAATATAGTTATATGTATAGCCCTTACTAGGACCCCTAATATAGACGGTTACACTGTTACTGGGTGGGGGCAG
>CAJNIZ010001133.1:13556-29872 GCA_905231905.1 Symbiodinium pilosum | reverse complement strand
AAATATCAACCAACATAGTTGGTACGGGGGGGGCGCCTACTACTACTACTACTATTATTATTATTACGACTACGACTACTACCACTACCACTACCACTACCGCTACCGCTACCGCTACCACTACCACTACCACTACCACTACCACTACCACTAACGACGGCAGCATTCAGATATGAAATTTTAGAACATTGTGAGGTTCATCTGAGGTTCAGTTGAGGTTCATGTGAGGTTGTAGGTCAGTCAATTGAGGTTCATTTGAGGGCACTTGAGGTTTATTTGAGCTTGTTGACCAAAAGCAGTGCCTGGATCTCTCATTGACCTCAAGGGGGGACCTGAAGGATATGTGCATCCACTGCAGAAGCCACACGGAGCGATCCATTTCCGCAACGTGAGCTACGTTGCTGAGACCCAAGATTCGTCTACAATTTGCCGTGCATTCTGTTTTAGAGACATTTTCTAAAAAACATCGCACCAAATAAAAATGTTTTTGGATCTACGACCCTGGCGAAGACGCCAAAAACAGGTGAGCCTCCACAGGGTCGGCCGTCGGCGACTGACCCTGGGGAAGCCCAAAAAAGGCCTAGGTCGTAGACAAACAGACGCGACCCTGGAGAAAGAAGCCACGATCTAGGCCCTTTTTGGGCTTCCCCAGGGTCAGTCGTCGACGACCGACCCTGTGGAGGCTCACCTGTTTTTGGCATCTTCGCCAGGGTCGTAGATCCAAAAACATTTTTCATTTCACAGCAAGAAGTTCCAAACTGAGAAGCTCCTGTGAGCACTGTCCGTATCCGGTGCCACAGGACTGCAATGAAATCCTGCGTGTAACGGAAGAGAAGCCACGTTTGTATCTTTAGCTTTTGGCAACAAGTTTTGATCTGCGTTTTGCAGTGGCAATCGCACCAGAAACTATTGGAACACGGCTATTGCCGCAAGCAGAACAGAAAAGCTTTCTGGTATGAGCATGGCCCCATCATCTCCATGAAGTACGTGTCTCCGCACTAATGACGTGGAGATGACTAACGTGCAAGCAGACGGGAGCGGGAGGCCTACTACCCAACACTATATAGGCTCAATCCAATGAATGGCGGTTTGTGACATCTTCTGGCCGAACCTATGAAATGTTCGCCTAGCAAGCCTTCCTATCTTCCTAGCATTATTTCTCCTTGTTCGTCTGCATTCATGTATTTTGTTTTGGTCCATTGTTCAAGCTGTATGCATGAAAACACGAAGTATACAGACTGTTTCATACCTGCTGGTATGAGATTGTCCGTATACTTTGTATGTGTATGCATACAGCACCATTGACCAAAACAAAAATGTAAAATGCACACGGACAAGGATGCAGACTAAGCCTAACAAGGTAGCGCAGTAAACCGCATCGCCTTCTGCCTAAGGCCCAATCCCTAAACCTGAGAGCACAAGCGCTTTACTAGTCGTCGTACCCTAAACTCTCGCGCTGCCCTAAACCCCTAAACCCTGAACCCTGAACCCTAGTCCGGGTTGGGTCCTGCGCCACCACCGGTGCGATGCCACCTGCATAGCGATGTCGCCGTGTCAATGTTTGCAGAAAACGTTGCAGGATTTTGGGCTAAGGATCAAGGTTCCCTAGGGTAAGAAAGCCCCATAATCCCCCATATCCCCGAGGTTCCATAGGGTAAGAAAACACCCCTGAGCCATAAATCTAAACCTGCAACCCTCACGTTGCTGGAACCACGAAAAATTCGGAGGCCTCGAGTGTTGCGCCGCCTGAGTCCAGCTGATGGATACTGTTGTAGTTTTACGGCTAGACAAATACTAGTTTTTCATACAAGAAGTAGTAGTAGTAGTAGTAGTCGTAGTCGTAGTCGTAGTCGTAGTAGTAGTAGTAGTAGTAGTCGTCGTCGTCGTCGTCGTCGTCGTAGTAGTAGTAGTTGTTGTTGTTGTACTAGTACTAGCATGAGCGGGGCCATCATCGTCCTCCTCATCATCATCACCCGTAGCAAGAGCACCAGCTCCAGCAAGAGCACCAGCACAAAGGAAATTCAAAATAGGAAACCAGACAGGACTATATGTATATTGGGGTTATATAGGGATAATGAAAACACAATGGAAACTACCATAATGGGGTTATATAGGGCTTGGGATTTAGACATAGTAGCAACAAATGATCATTATCAACATGTTCCCACTCTACCATTTCCCTCTCACACAGGATGAAGCCGGCATGAGGGTTTGAAGTCAGGGGTAGTTGGCCCCAAGACTACCCTAACAAGGATCCCCATTCAGCGGCTCATCATTGGTAGGAGAACCCGATTCAGGACACCCAAAATCGAACGTCACAATGGGTTTAGGTGTTTAGGCTGTTAGGGTTTAGGCTTCAGGGTTTAGCCAGCAGAGCTTGGCACAAGGGCAATGGGGCAACCTTGCGGGAGAATATGGGGCTTTCATGATTTCGTTTTGTGTGTAGCTCCTCTGGCGGGGCCCTAATTATGAGAAACCCGCATTTTGGTATCCATAGACCCTGAGCGGCCCCAATAATAATCGTAGCAACAGTAAGATGAGTAACCATGATAAAAACAATAATCATAATAATAATCATAACAGTAGTAATAATTATAGTCATAATAGTAATAATAGTAATAATGTGTAGTTTACAAGGCTGAGCAGGATCCAGACGTACAGAGTGCCACTTGAGGACTTCCACGAGCAAAGGGGTGACCTAGGGCTGATACGCACATATTTGAATCTAGACATGAACCATAGTCTAAACTCCTGGTATCCCCCTTAGTAACCCCTATAGTAGTCCCCTATGTAATTCCTTATATAATCCCCCTTTAAGGAGTTTAGCCCTAAACCCTAAACCCTACATCCCTACACCCTAAATGGTCCCACTAAACCCTAAACCCTAAATCCCCCATATAACCCACTTTAAGGAGTTTAGACTACAGCTCACATGGACCTTCTCCACTCTAAGCTCTGAGGCCGCAGACATGCAGCCCCTACATTTTCGAAGCCCTTACCTCCAAAATCCGGTTTAGGGTTTAGGGTACACCCCTTTGATGGCCGATGTCAAAGGATCTGGCCACGGATCGTGAAAGGCCACGTCACGGAGGACCTCGTGTTTTGGAGTACATCCCTGAATGTTTCTCAAGATTGAAGTACTTCAGGGACCCCTAGGAATCTATGAGGACATTCAAGGGAAAATTCCTTCAGTGCTTTTCCAGAGCTTGGGGAGAAAGCTTGAGCAGCAGCGTGGGCCTACTCACACCCCCTCAACTCCAATCCCCAAACCTCCGTCTGTTCAGGAGCCCACGCCCGTCTTTCCACGAAGACCTCATGCCTGACCCACTCACCGCCATCCCCTTTAAAAGCGCCGTAGGAAAATCAAAAGACCCCACAAACCCGAAACTTCACCTCAACAGTTCCATCCAATGCAATGCAAGATCTGCCACCCTAGCTGCACTGAACCGAAGACTCCCCAACCATACTTAAGATTTGTGGGTAGCAAAACACATGAGGGGTGTTTTTGTTGGCTGCACCAAAGGTTATATCGTTCTTCTGATATATACAAAAAACCAAAAGAATACGATCTGACGTCCTAATGGGGACTTTAATACCCCCATCTTACTTACATACTTCACAGATGAGAGTAGGACAGTAACAGTTGCAACTGCTGTAACCCACTTTGGGGTACTTATGAGCCTACTGATATCCACCCGCGGACCTCCTAGTGCATAACCCCTTTCCCACGGACCTGTCAAACTGGGCCGTCGCAAGAGTAGCTACAACATGAGGCTGTAAAGGACTGTTGCGTATCATTATTGCGCTTAATACGGAGGTTATAGAGCTCTCCCGAATGCGTGATACTAAGATCATTCTGAAAACCTCCCAGCCAGTGATGGAACCAATCTAAGTCCAGGGCCCCCATGGCGCTGCGGCTGCTGAGAATCGGCTTTTCCGAAGCTTTACGTATTGCAGGCTCACGAAACGAGTTGGACACATCTCAGAATTGATGGGCCGTTCTTGTTGAAAGGAGTTCGTTATCCTCGGAATTGTAGCCATATCGGGGTTTTGGGCACAGTCTTGGAACGGTGAAACGTAGAAGTCTTCTTAGTCAGAATAGGACTTTGCGTAGACTATGCCACAACGTAGAAGGAATGTATGGTCATTCAGGCTTCTACATAAGGAACTTAGGATCTCATATGGGTTGGGAAGGGGTCGGCTTCACAGCACAAGGTGGTTTCATTGCAAGGCTCAAAGTCCAAATCCTTAAGCCCCTACATCCTGAATCCTAACCTCTAAACCCTGGGGGGATCTCTTCATGAAGCTGAAGGGCCTGGCCACTTCAGGGGCTACGAGCCGACCCGTGGACGAGCAGGGCGAAAGGAGTTCATGTCTGTGTGGCTTGAGCTTTAGGTTTTAGAGTTTAGGGTTTAGAGTTTAGGGTTTAGATTTTAGGGTTTAGATTTTAGGGTTTAGAGTTTAGGACTTAGACTTTAGGGTTTAGATTTCAGGGTTTACAGTTTAGGGTTTTAGAGTTTAGGGTTTACTCCCCGTACTAACCCCAAACCCTCAACCCTTCATGACCTTGGTAAACTAGAAGATCATAGGCTACTTGGGGTCATGCAGGATTGTTACGGTAAAGGGTGGGGCTTGCAGGCTCAGGTTTTAGGGGTTCAGGGTTTCCTTTGGGTTGTAGGGTTTCAGGGTTTTAGGATTCGGGTTCAGGCCTTAGGTCTCAGGGTTTAGGGCTTCTAAAGCTATAGGGCTCCGGCTTTTTGGGGCTACTTAGAACTCATCTACGGTAAGATGTTGACTGAAGTTCTGGCGGTACCCTAAACCCTAAGCCCGTTTATTCCAAGTATCAGAGCAAGGCATTACCCTGTAAAGATTACGGCTGCTCCGTCCGTATTTGAAGGCCCTTTAACGGTCGGTCTTCCGAAACGGGCACCGTAAACCCTAAACCCTAAACTGCTCTCCCTAAACCCTAATCCCTAAAGAGTAGTGCCCATTTTCTTTTTCATTCTCTTTATATTACCCCTAAATAACCCTAACACATCCCCTCATATGGAGGCCCTAAACCTCCCTTCACCCGCAACCCTGAAGGAGCGCTAGACTGACGTGCTAAGAGGTCTTTAAGGCCTTGGAGGCTGAACTTTGCAAGCACAGGATATAGTCACCCTTAAGTAGACAGCATATGGCTTGATATCCTCATATTCTATCTACTTAAGGGGGACTATAAGCTGATCTCTTAATTGTTGAGGCGTCTGTAGGCTTCCCTCATCATGTAGGGCTCAGGGGGATGCCATGAGGTTTAGGGTGAAGGAGCGACTCGAGTTTCGGATTTGGTGGGGTTTAGAGTTTAGGGTTTCGAGTTTTAGGCTTGCGCCTTCCTTTTCTGAGGCCTCTGGAACAAGGACCCTCCTCTTTCAAAGGGCATGTAAGAGACCCTGATGTTCATGAACGCCTGTGCAATGCTCAGGATGACAAGGCAAAACTAGGAAGAAAGCAATGCCAAAACCACCAGCCCCAGTTCCGTCGTCTCATCACATCGCCCCACTTTCATGAAGACCTAGACCGCAAAATCGCCCGACCCTGCCGAACCCAAAATCATAGGATGTCACGCATTCCACAGTAAGGGGCGCCTTGTCCATGATGTCTGCAAACATGCCTAGCTTCTTCGCTTCTGTGATGACGCACATCCTCCAGCAGCTTACGTCTAAACGTATCTGATCTTATACCTGCCAGGGACTGTGAAAACGGAACCACTACATTCCCATAGTCATCTGCCTGGGAAGTTCCGCACCATCCATCCCCTAGTCGATGCGGGTACCCTAGCCCACAAGGAGGCGTACATGGGTAGTGTTTTTTTGGTGGTTGAACCTAGTAAGATAATATTCTTATATTAAAACACTATACCCCAAAAGGAGGAAATAATCTTACTCTATAGTGGGTACCATGGGATCCCCAAATAAAATACTACTCACATGGACTTCTGTCTGTTTGAAACGTGGCTTCCTTGGGTTGCACCTTGGTTTTGAGGAGAGTGAACGGGCTTTCTGGGGTTCCATTTGGGGGCGGGGGTTGCCTAACACGCCGGTGGAGGAGGGAATCTACTAAGTGCGGGTATATATGGGAGTTTCCAAAATTCCATCGATTTTTGGAGGGATCTCATTAAGTAGGATTGAAGTAGGGGGGAACTACCACATATCATATATGAGCTACAATCAATACGTGGGTTCCTTATTCGGGACCATATTAGGGAATTTACCCAAAAAAATCAAGAGGGACCCCTATGTCCGCTGTTAAAGCTCCTTAATAAAGCTGAGATTGACAGCAGCTCATATGACTGCTCTATCGGGAATACCCTAAGCCCCAAAACCCTAATCCCTACACCCTAAACCCTAAACCCCAAACCCTAAACCCTAAACCCTAAACTCTAAACCGCGAGCCAGTCACTCCCTCGCTCCCCCTTAAGCTCAAGCAAGGTCAGCGCTCCACCCTAAACCCTAAACCCTAAATCACGTGGATCTGCTGAAGCCCAAAAGCAGATCTGGCATTATTTTGCTGATAGGGGTTTAGGGGTTCAGGATTTAGACCTTGGATTTTAGGGGTATGGGATTATTTGGTACTTTCCCAAAATAAGGGGACCCCAATATAGACCCCAAAATACTATAATCCTTCTTATGGGAACCCCTAAAAAGGGTACCCCTAATTTTGGGAAACCCCCATTTAGGGTTTAGGGCTTAGGCGGCTTAGGGTTTGGAGTGATAGGGAGGCTGAGAAGCTTGAGGGTGGGAGTTAATTTCGGGCTTGCGCCTTGGAGTAGAGAACTTGAAAATTCATGAGCTTTAATCTCAGCTCAGGACAAAGAGGACACCATCTGTTTGCTACCAGTGGTGTAAGGATTGATGCTCCTCCATGTTCTTGAAGAAAACCGGCCATACTTGAGAGCATGCTGCATGAAGATTGCACTCTTCCTGGGGCCCTGAAACTGGAGGCGATCAGATGAGCCATAGTCTAAACTCCTAATATCCCCCTTAATAACCTCTATAATGCTTCCCTATATGATCCTCTGTTACTAAGCCGCAGTAAGTGAAGGCGGCTTCCATCCTCGCTTTCCACTCCCCACTGCCCCGAAGCACCAGCAAGAAATTGTACGGATGATATTCCTGAACCCTAAACCCTAAACCCTAACCCCTAAACCCCCAACCCAAAACCCAAAACCCAAAACCCTAAACCCTTCCCCCGAGCTGTCTTGTGGAACTCGCCAAAGACGAACAGCGATGCGCCAGACACGAAGAGCAGGAATACTGCGAAGACGACACCTCTCTGGCTCGGTCTATAGTCCCCCTTAAGTAGATACATAACATATAGGAGTTATATAGGGTTATATAGGGATAATGGAAAAGAACATGGAAGCTACTGCTTAGGGTTTAGGGTTTAGGATTTATCGTCCCCCTTAAGTAGAAAGATTATGGGGTATATTCTTGGGGTTATATAGGGATAATGGAAAAGAAAATGGATACTACTATATTATAACAGGGTATATATTGGGCTTATAGGTTTAGGGTTCAGGAAATGGAAACTACTGTAGTATATTGGGCTTATATTGGGATAATGGAAAAGGAAATGGAGGCTACTCTAGTATATAGGGATTATATCGGGATAATGGACAAGAAAATGGAAACTACTACTTAGAGTTTAGGGCTTAGGGTGTATAGTCCCCCTTAAGTAGATAGACTATACGGTATATGGGGATCTTATTATAACATACCCAAAGCCATATTCTATCTACTTAAGGGGGACTATAGGGTTTAGGGTTCGGGGTATGTATATTTGGTTCCTTGCTACACCGTATGATGAAGAAGCAAATGCAGATTCAAGCGGAAGGTGAACTGCAAAATGCAGTGAAAGCTGCGCTATCATTCAGGGTCAGAGTTCAGAGTTTGTGGTGGTTTCTAAGGCTAGGAGCTGTTTTTTTTGAGCTCAGGTTTTGTTAAGGTTTGCTGTTCCAGGTGGGATTTAGGGTTTTTGGGCCAGGCTTTATGGTTGAAGGTTTTTGGCTGTGGGGCATTGAGCTTAGGGGCCGTGTGGGTTTAGGGGCAAATTACCATTACTTAGGCTTTGGGCCGGATTTTTGAATTTTAAACTTCTCAAATTTTGAGATTATGGAAATTTGAGAGCCCTGTGCAATGGTAAGTTTACATGGGCTTGAGGGTTTAGGGTCTGGGGCTTCTTTATTGTTAGTTTCTTGCTTGCTAAGTTGAGCTTGGGGTCTGGCTACCAAGGCTCGACAGAGCTTGGCACTTGGCATTTCTCAATTTTACTGCCTTTCTGTGGGGCTACTGACTGAGGATTGGACGCTCACCTGGGTCCTAAAAACCCTGAGCAAGCCCAGGGTTGAGGGCCCAAGAGTAGTAGTAGTAGTAGTAGTAGTAGTAGCAGCAGTAGTAGTAGTAGTAGTAGTAGTATTAGCAGTAGTAGTAGCAATAATAATAATAATATCGTAGTGATAGTAATAAGAATAGAAACAAAATAGTAGTATAGAAGTAGTAATAATAATAGTAGCAATAATAACAGCAATAATAGTAGCAGGATGTTTTCCCTAGAATCCGGGATTGGAAGTGTCACGTTCATTGAGATTCTGTACTCAAGGGCATTTTCTAAAACATCCCTGTACACTCCCTCTGGTCTCGGCTTCTTCTCTCATACCTGCAGCTCCATATGCATTGTTGCATACTTCCATTCTTACTCTGCGTGAGAGGTTTCAAGGGCTTTCTGTGAAACCAGGGGTCGCGGCCATCCAGAAATCTGGCAGGGGCCACGATCTGCATGACCTGCAGGCCAGCAGTTTCGAAAAATAGGCGCGGTCAAGGGTTTAGGGTTTAGGGTCAACAGTTGCAGTAGTGGGCAAATGGAAAACCTAGAAGACCTGATCTTGATGTTCTTATTTGGGTGAGAACCAAACAAAATAAAAACGCGGCAGTCGCTCCACCCCTTGGTCCCGATGTACTTCCCACTATCCCAACACAAGCTGTTTCTCAATTTGCCATTTGGAGCTACGTTTCTAAGACGCAGGGTTAGAGTTTAGGACTTCAAGTTTAGGGTCCAGGGTTTAGGGTTTGATGCTTCGGGGATTAGGGGTGTCGAAAATGGGAGTTTGTCAAAATAGTTCCAAAACAATCTTAGAGGGCATCCTTGTTCGAAAACCCCCTAGAATTCCTAAGCCCCCAAGCCCCTGAAACCCTAAAAAGCTCCCAGCCTTCAGAAGCCCTGATGTCAAGGTTTTATTTTGGAGCATCTTGGCAGTATGTCAGAGGGTTTGGGCTTCAGGATTTAGGGTTATACTGTAGAAGCCTGGAAAATCTGCAATGATCTCACCATGAACATAGCCGTTGAAAGATGTACCCCAAGCCTGCTTGGCTCCGGCATTAGATGGCCTCCGGCCCATATTGGAATCTGCGAGCATTGTAACCCTGTCCTGATCATTCAGACATCACCCCCAAACACGGCTCAAAATTTAAGACCCTGAACCTCTGAACCCTTTAAATCCTGAAACTTTAAAGCAGTCAACCAGAAAACCCTGGCCCACCCCCAAAACCACCAAAAACCCTAAGCTCTAGACCACACCCCCGCCCTAAATCGTACAACCTCCGGTAAAGGCCCATACCTAGGGCATGGGTTCAACGGCTCAACCGTGAACTGAAACTGCACTCTTCTCGCTGCGTAATCTACTGAACACTAAGAGCCACGTTGCCCAAAACACATTAGCGGCGGTCCTCAAACTTCTGTAGAAATTACTTGCATCACTCAGCGATGGAAATTGTTGCATCAGAGTTTCCAAACATAGGGGAACCCCAATATACTGGCGCCTGACTGTCCTTAAGCTATAGTCTTCCAAACCACAAAATAGTCACGGTTGCCATGTCATTTTCCATTTTCTCTTCCATTTGACTCTCCATTAGCCTTACAAACCGCGAATCTTTGCAAACTGGAATCCTTAAATCGCCATTAAACCCTAAACCCCAGACCTTGAACCCTAAACACTCTAAACTCATTTTTGGGATAATTTCCCAAATCACAGTTTCCACATATAATGAAGCCCAGTATAGGCCCCCATTTAAATAGTATCTATAATTCGGATGGCCCCCCCAAAAGAAACAACCCTAAACCCTAATATCTGGGCAGTTCTTACAATTAGAATCCTATTTTGGCACCATTACATATTACGTGTAGTACTATAATCTATGACCAAGAGGATGATCTGTAACCAGAAAGAGCCCATAATTTTGAGAACGACCCATCGTCCCAGGGCAAAGAGCAGCTGGGAGCCCAGCAGCTGCTGAGGCCCTACACTGCGAGGCAACTTCGTCCTAAAAAAACTCACCTTTGAACCAACGCTGCGGTTTAGGGTCCAAGGTTTTTGGGTCTGGGGATTAGGGTTTAGGGAGGCCTAAACCCTTATCCCTGAGCCCTAAACCCTGTAGGTTTGAGGGTCTGAGGTCTAGGGTTCAGAGCCCCAGGTTGACGTTTTGGGGCTTACGGCGCAACGCTGAGGAAAGAGGATTGTTCAATCCCGAGTTCCTAAGTCCCCACGTAACCCCTACACTCATTCATCCCTTAACCCCAACTCTAACCCCAAAAAAAATGATCAGGCCAGATACGCGATCTTTCTTACAGCATTGTTTGAAGGGCTTGTTGGGCACCACATTCAGATGTGAAATCCAAGTTCAACAGCTCTTCTCCCTAGGATCCCTCAGGCATCCCATTTTCAGAACCTCTGATCCTCTTGGCCTTCTTTGCAGCACTTCTTTTAAAAGACATACCCAGCAGTCAGCGGTAAAAAGCCCACAGCGCAAGCACTGCAAGTGAGCCCTTCTACGATTGGGGTTTCAAGTTTAGGGTTTAGGGTTTAGGGTTTCCTGGGTTGCTGTTAAGGAACTTAAATTAAGTTACCATAATGGGTAAATATAGTAAATAATAGGGATTCCCCAATATAGTAACTTAATTTAAGTTCCTCAACAGCAACCCAGTTTCGCGTTGCAGCAGGTTTCTCTTCTACATCCTGCGGCAAACACTCTCGCGACTCTTTTTCCAAAGATGCAAGTCGGGAATGCTCCTCGCAAATCAGGGGCCATGCGGCCACATAGGGATCCTCAAAATCATGGGTCCCTCTTAAGTCAGGCCCTAGGATAAGGATGACAGTACTTAGAAAGCATATATATGAGCCAGTGTCTAAACTCCTAGTATCCCCCTTAATAATCCCTAACATAATCCCCTATATAATCCCTATATAACCCCTCTTTAAGGAGTTTAGCCCTAAACCCTAAACCCTAAACCCTACATCCCTAAACCCTAAATGGTCCCACTAAACCCTAAACCCTAAATCCCCCATATAACCCCCTTTAAGGAGTTTAGATCATAGCTCATATAAGAATATGAGGCGACCCGGGTTCCACCGAATTTCCAGGCAGGCCTCAAGTTCATGATCGTCAGATTCACAACACTGGGTTGGCCCCTAAAACCCTTTGAAAAATATTAATATGTAGGGTCCCCTTTTATAGCAATTAGGGAAAATATTTAATATCCCAGGGGCCTACCCAGAACAATGTTCCAAAAAATCATTTTCCTGTCCATCTTATTGCTGAAGCTCTTCTCATTTATGACCCCCGCGGCTGTGGCGAGCTGCCAACCGTCTGTGGAGTTTCCCGGACATACACTCCCCCAAACTAGCATGGCAACCCATATGGCCCCCTTTTAAAGGGACTCTAGTCTTTATGAGGCCCTTTATGGGTTTCCATGTTAGTTTCCGGGAGTGCACAGGCCAGTCCAGATGTGGTTTGGTACTGCTCTGCCTTGAGCTCGCTGCAATCTGTCAAAAGAAGCTGTCCGAGGCAGATATATACCAGTGAGCGGAGGCACGCGGGGCTCAATGCCTCCAGCAAGTATCTCTGTGCCTGTCGGCGCTTATTCTTGTACTGACCTCCAGGCTGATAACAGCCTTCTGACCTCGGAAGGCTGAGCCCGGAGACATTTGAAGCCCTCCATCATCGACCATCAATGGAGGAGGAAGGCGCAGCACTCGTGAAAGCCGAGCAAGTCCAGCAGGTGCTTCGGCAAGCAAGTGTTCTCGTGCGACTCGATTCTGGAGGCTGCAAAGGACATTCTTACCTGAGCCGGCTGGGCTGAATATGGGCGTGAAGGGTTTAGGGTTTAGGGCCTCAATGGTAGTTTCCCAAAATTAGGGTCCCCCCCTTTTTCTACCCAATATGCCAATATACTATAGTGTCAGTACGGGAACCCCAAACTGGTACCCCTAATTTTGGGAAACCCTCCAATCACAGCAGCCTCAATCACGGTGTATAGTCCCCCTTAAGTAGATAGACTATGGCTTCGGGTACATTATAATAAGATCCCCATATATCCCATAGTCTATCTATTTAAGGGGGACTATAAGGTTTGAGAGGCTACAGTTACACCGGGCACAGCCGCTTTCTTGCCTACGTTCCTACAACTCTTTTGCGGCAAGATGTTATATATTGGGAATATACTGGGATAATGGAAAATAAGACGGAAACTATTACAACAAAGGGATTATATCATATAGAGTTTAGGGTTTAGGGCTGCTACCGCGACCCTCTGATGTTAGCGAGCTCCAAAAGACTTCGATGCCCGATGTGAGAATGGTCCGGACATTACAGTGCCTTGCGGGTCCCTAGAGTTAGACTTGACACTGAGATGCCTACAGAACCAAGGTCATGATGCCGGGATTTTCAACATCACCCTCCTATCATCCAAGGCAGCCACAATGCGCAAGAATCCCATGAGCCATAGTCTAAGCTCCCAGTATTCCCCTTAATAACCCCTATAATACTCCCCAATATAATCCCCTATAAATAACCCCTTTAAGGACTTTAGAATACAGTGCACATAGGTTCCCCATCCCCACAATTAGCCTTGGCAAAATACGTTCAACAAAGGCCTACGTCGGAATCCATGATTGGTTTTGGGTCAATCCCCCACCCAGTAATGGGTACCACAGTGCCACAGGGGACTATTGTAGGTATATAAACCCTAAACCCCAAGCCCTAATCAGGGCTAATACTGTAAGAGGGATTGACCTAAGCTTGCTTGGGAGAAGGTAGAACGCAAAGCCGCAAACCCTGAACTACGAGTCCGAAACCCAAAAAATCTAAGCCTAAGCCCTAAACACTGAGCCTTAAGCCTATCCCAAACCTTCGATACAAACCCTCAACCCTAAACCCCTAAACCCCTAAACCCTAAACCCCTAAACCCCTAAGCCCCAAATCCCTAAATCCCTAAACCCTAAACCCAAATCCCTAAATCCCTGAATCCCTAAAAACCAAATCCTCTTGTTTTGGGGACACTCCGATCCCAGGTACCTCAAAAGCTCGGCTTCGGGTTGTAGCTCGGGGTTGCATAGGCCTGCACTTCCACGGTTTAGGGTTTAGGGTTTAGGGTTTAGGATTTAGGGTTTAGGATTTAGGGTTTAGGATTTAGGGTTTAGGGTTTAGAGCTTAGGGCTTCCGAGACTCTTTGGCTTTGGGCTTGGGCGTTTTAAGGTTAGGATTTTGGGGTTTCGGGTGTATGTATGGAGCTAGGGATTTTTGAAATTTGGAGGTTTGGGTTTAAGGGTCAAGGACTTTTGGGTTTGGGGTTAAGGGATTTAAGCTTTTTGGGTATTGGGGGTTTAGGGTTTAGGGATCTAGGGTTTTTGGGTTTTGGGGTGTGGGGTTTAGGAATCTAGTGTGTTTAGGTTTTGGGGTTTTACGGTTTAAGGTTTAGGGTTTAGGGTTTAGGGTTTAGGGTTTTGGGGTTCTTGGGTTTAGGGTTTAGGGATTAGGGTTTGGGATTGGGGCTTGGGCACTGGGGCAAACAAAATGCAGGGCTGAAGCTTTACGTAAGGGTAAACTCCTGGGTCCTACTTCAGTCAATAAGGTATGTGGTACAACTATCCAGGGAGTAGTATGCCATGGATCACCCAAACCCCACAAACCCTGATCCCCAAGCCCCAAAACTCTGCACCCTAATTGCAATCCTAAACCCTACATCCTAGTTAAACTCTTCATGCTAAGCCCACCAACGCTAACTCTAGACCCCTAAGACCACAAAGTGTAAACCCTCGCGGCCTGCGTTGTTTTGAGGAGACAGGTTTCGGGCGGCCCGTTCCTTCAGAAAGGTCTCGAAGCTGTAGGAACCTCATGGGGGTTAGGGTGAAGGGCTTGCAGGGCTTAGGGTCTAGCGTTTAGGGTTTAGGGTTTAGTAGGTTAAGGGTTTAGAGTTTAAGGGCCTAGGGTTTCAGGCCCGCCCCTTACGTAATTTTGCAAGTTCCCCGAATACAGCCTTTGATAGGCCTACAAAAATCCTGCAAGGGCCATGATATGACATTTTGTGTGTAGGGTTTGGGGTTTAGGCAGTTTATAGGGTTTGGGGTCCAGTTAGGGAGTTTCGGGTTTCCATCCTCAACCTGCAAGCCAAAATCCCTCAACACATGGGGGAGTTTCCCAAAATTAGGGATACCTTTTTGAGGATCCCTTTCTTAAGGACTATAGTATTTTGTGGTCTATCTTGACCCCCTTCTGGGAAACTACCAAGTATCTGCAGAATCGCCCTTGGAAGGGCGGTACCCCTCTAATAACGTCCGAATGACGAGCACCAGGGCGCACAGCTTGCCCAAGCTGCCTAAGTCGTGCAGAAAAGAGACCCTTTTGAAGGGCAAAATGGGCATATGACGGGATATATGGTATATGAAACAAGTTCAATGTTGAGGGCTTAGGACTTGAGGTTCAGGGGTTTGGGGCTTAGGACTTCGGATGGGGCACCCTTGACGACCCAGCATCCATAGAGTTTACAAGAAGATCGTTTGGATTCCCCTTGAGGGCTTTATAGCGACCATGTTGAGAAGGCCCCATCATCTCTTTTCTTCTACATTGTTTTAGATGTCTCTACTATCTCCCATCCTAGGAGATATTTTATGTTGTTCATATCTTTCCTACGCGAGGCTTTAGAGGGTTAAGGGTTTGGGGTCAGGAGTGCTAATTCTTACTACACGCACATGCAACAACTCATCATTTTTACGCTTGAGTTAATTGATGGTTGGCAGGGAACCCAAAACCGTAAACCCTAAACCCTAAACTTTAAGCCCAAGGGTCTAGTCCGTGATGCCTATTCCAGCTCAGAAATGGGCCTTGCGATGCAGGATTGGACCATTCTCAGGGAGGGGAGTTTGCTAAAAAAGGAGGGGTCCCAAAACAGACCCACCCTAAACCCTAAACCCCTAAACCCTAAACCCCTGAACTCTAAACTGAACCCTAAGCCCCTAAACCCTAAACCCAAACATCAAAAATTCAATCCTCCCTCCCTGTGAAAAGGGACTCCCTACCTCGTGGAAACCTACGGGTCTGAACTCCCAAAGCCCCATGCCTAACCTCTAAACCTTGAAGCCACAGCACATTAGCCGAGGAAGAAACAAGAATCCTTTTTACATGAAAATAACGCATCCCATACCCCAAAAAGTGACTAGGATCCCTAACATTGAACCCTAAACCCTAAACCCTAAAAGGATTCCTAACATTGATCCAATACACTCCAAACTGGACCGTAAACCCTGGAATGAAACCTAAAGTAGCCTGAAACCTTCACCCTGCAGCCTACCATGGGCCCGAAAGTCCTTAATCGTAAACACTACTCCCTAAAGTTTAGGATTTAGAGTTTAGGGTTTAGGATTTGGTGACTTCAGTCATCATCCCAGATGCCTCGCCGACTCTCCGATGGCCCCGGCTGTTTTCCTGGGCTGCTTTTAAAGAACTTAAATGACATTCCCACGAACAGGTAAGCGTATAATTTACTATATACCCATATGGGTGGTTGTCAAAATTATGGTCCCTTTTTGGATCCCTATTATAATAATCGGCACCTAATATTTAGGGTACCCAAAAAGGGACCATAATTTTGACAACCACCCATATTATGGCAACTTTTGTTAGGTCCATGAGATCCCCCTAAACCCCAAACCCTAAACCCTAAAGGGTTTAGGGTTTAGGGTTCTAACCCCAGTTTCAATTTCATTTTCCATGTGATTTCCATTTGCTTCACCCTCAGTGTCCCCAAACCATGACCCCGAATCCTGAAGCCTAGTTCCTAATCGATAAACCCTATGAACCCTAAGCCTTACTGTGGTAGTTTCCCCAAGAAACAAGGGGACCCCAATATAGACCCGAGATACTATAGTCCTTATTATAGGGACCCCGCAAAAAAGTACCACTAACTTTGGGAAACCCCCTTGTAAGTTCATTAACAGCAACCCAGTTTCA
>CAJNIZ010001132.1:9412-23641 GCA_905231905.1 Symbiodinium pilosum | reverse complement strand
GCGCCCAGGTCTCTATGATAGGTTTCCGTACCGGAAAAGGCATGCAAGCCAGGAAATACGGTAAATATCAGTAGATCTGAGGCTCCTGTCATTGGCCGCTCTTGAGAAATATACAGAAAAATGTGGCGTCAGATGGGTACGGAACTAGTAGTAGTAGTAGTAGTAGTAGTGGTAGTAGTAGTAGTAGTAGCAGCAGTAGCAGTAGCAGTAGCAGTACCAGTACCAGTACCAGTAGCAGTAGCAGTAGTAGCAGCAGTAGTAGTAGTAGCAGTAGTAGCAGTAGAAGTAATAGTAGTACTACTACTAACAGTGTCAGTGAAAGGTGGCACAGCTGCTTTGTTCAGGGCGGTGGGCATCAGGGGCTCTGACGGAAAGCGGCTCAAAGCATAGCATCTTCAATTCGTTTCACATAAAAAGTTTACTGCGTACGTGGATATGTTGACACCATGAGGGCCCACACCTCGTACCTTGTTGGAGAGCTGCCCGTCTATTTTCCCGTCTCAACTCCCTTTCAGAGCTTTTCTCCCAAACCTAGAAACAGGTGGAAGCCCCAGTGGTGATGACGGATCCAGCGGAGCAACTAGTGGAAGTGGAGGCTTGCTAATATGATTCCACATGTCATGATTCCGGTGCTCTCCCTCATGAAGTGTCAGGCTCCGACTCGGGAACCAGCACAGGGGACGACAACCCTAGCGGAGATGCCCCAAGCGGGGCTGGGCCTGCATAAAGTCTCCGGGGATTGCATGGGGCATTCCCGGGAATACAGAGAGGCTCCCGTATTTGTAAGCATCAAATCAATCCTGGAATACTTGGAGAGTAATAAGGTAAAGGCACCCACTGCTATATTCACATGACAAAACTCCGAAGGATAATGACGAGGGGAAGCTGCAGGCTTGAACTAAGAGAAGGATTTTGCTCCATGAAGAGACATGCCAGAAGGCCTGGTAGCAAAGATCATCACGGCAGCAACGTAAGACCAGATCTCACTGATAGTCCGAAGAGGACAAGACATGTCAAAGGAACACTAAGAGCTAAGAAGCAAGGGAAGCACCAGGCTTAGTTCGAGGCTTACTGCTGGCTCTAAAGTGGAGGTGAGAGCTTGACCAGTTTCGGACGGCTGTTCAAGGTGTTGTCTTAATTCATTGTTGCGCACCCTCTGCTGAGAACCAGTAGATTTTGGCAAGCATGCCACCGCAACGCTGCCCTGGGCTCTGTTTCCCCATGGCCTTTAAGCCGATCTTTCGTTTACATTCTGTGCAAGGGGTTTGCACATAGAACACTTGTGTTGTGGCCCCTCCGCATTTCAAGGGGTCCAGCGATGCCTGCCACAAAGACATACATTGGTCTGCCAGCAACTGGCACTGAAGAGTTAGCTGTGGGCTTTCATCTGCAGCTTTGCTGGAGCTCCTATGCTTTGCTAAGCTACCCAGCCTTGATGCTGGTCCTTACTTCATGTCCAGTGCCAGTTCTATCACTAAAAGTGATGGCTGCCTGGTAGTTGGCTTTGGCACGCTGCCAAACCTTCCTAGCAAGAACCTTTGTACAAACTGGAGCATCCCAGCCTTGAAGATGTTGAGGATGCTCGTGCCTGGGTTCTTGTACGTTCCCGTTTAGCTTTTCAGTCCTTGCTCAGCAGCGACTGACACTTCTCGCTGGACGTAAGAAGACAGATGGTGGCTTGTCGACATTACAGGGGTCCTCACTCTCATTTGCCAGAGGAACCAAGGTGCTACCGATTCAATAATTAAGAGACTTGGCATCGATGCAAGTTTATGCACTGCCCAATGTTTCTTCAATGGGAGATTAACCACATTCTGCCCATGTACGGCCCCTTGGATAACGTAGCCCACCAATGGTCGCAATAAGCCCTGGAGCATCGTATCATGCCGTACCAGCATTTAAAGAACCTACTGCTGCTTCCCCGCGACCTCGTGATACCAGCCAGCTATGGATATACGATAGGACGCCAACCAAGGCTACATTCAGTTGTAAATGCTTTCAAGAATCAAAGAGGGTGTGCAGCCAGGGATGACAGCTTTAGCTGGAATGTCAATATGTTTACGATTGGCAGGTATCGGTGCACTCGTATTCATCAAGCCATGTTTCTCGACACATTGGTCATGCTGTAGTCTCGGCTTCAAGCCTCCTAAACATGATTTTCGATGGATTGCATTGGTTATGGTGATAAGTACGTGGCAAGATGGCTTGCTCTGCAGTTAGGGGAAACCCACGATTGCAGGAAGACCCACAATAGGAAGACCCAAGAGCAGGGGCTTCGAATGCACCCGGACTGCAAAAGCAACCAGATCTGACGAGAGTTGCGTTTTGAGGTAGCAGAAGCAACCGCCACCACACGAGTAAGATGTTGCCCTTGTGCAAGAAATGCAAGATCAGATCGGATGTTACTAAACGATTCTGCCTCACGCCTTGCCCAGCAAGATGTTTATCTTGATGGGTGCATTATCCATTCGAGGCTGATGTTGGCTTCATCTTCACCACAGACGACTACTGCACGACTACAGCTGTAGTTTTGTTTCTGCCTCTCACAGCACCCACTACCACAAGCAGCACCTGTGCATCCCATGCCGTCGCGATGGCGGGCGAAGTCCTTCTGGGCACAGCGCATGGCTCCGGGCAGCACGTAGATTTCTTCAGCCATGCCCATGGCCATCGAGCTGCGATTAGACTTGATTAGGTTGGTTGGGGTTGTAGATGAATTGCTAGTTGTAAGTAGCCTGGCAGTCAAGATATGTCAGTAGAAGTAGACAGGAACTACGGTTGCCAAAGTACTTGTAACTACAGGTCTGCCGTCCGATGGCACTGCCCTGTATATGGTTCAGGAATTAGCCTGTGTCATTTCAGCCTTGAGATCTTGGGCATCCGGCTCACGTTTTGGACTGAGGTTAGTCAGAGGCACAGTGAACTGCAGCCTAATGGAGTTGAATACGTGGATTCACGTATCTTCGGGGAACATGGAAGAAAGATCTCGCTGGCGGCAGCGATACCATCATTAATGTGCGCGCCATTCACAACAGTCTAGCCCAAGGCCGAGCCCAAGGCAACAACCCTGAGCCCAGAGGCCCCCACCACACCTTACCGCCAACAGAAGGTGTACAAACACAAGGTTTAAAACCAGATTCAGCTCTTCTTCCAGACATCCAAACTCAGACCGGATGCCTGAAAGGCCTTGTGGTGATTGACCAGCACCTGTGTCTGCCGCCGGGAGAAGAGGTGCTCTACGATGTGAGGCTTGCTACTTGAGTCTCAGTACATGAGCATCACTCTAGTAACAAGGAAACTGCTATGCCACCGAAGGATATTTTGAAGCAGCATGCTAGATGTATTCAATGGGCAATTCAGATCCTGGAGGCTCCCAGACGAGTTATTCCTTCTAAGTAACAAGAAGCTTCTTGTTATGCAGTAGCGGGGTGCCAAGTCCGAGTTGTGCGAAGCCGGGAACTATAGCAGCATCTGGAGCGCGAAGAGTCTGACTGTGATTTTCCAACGCAAGGCTGAGCTTCAACCTTTAGACAATCAGGCCGCGATTCGAAGCCATCAGCCGTCAATGGGTACTGAATCATCAATTCCTAGACAAAGCCTGGATCCAACCTTCGGCCAACCAGCTACTTCCCGATTTAGCCCCTATATATACATCCCTGTGACGATACTGATCTTCATGGTCTCACTCCCTCAGAACCACCGGCAAGCCCAGAGCCGGAGCCTGCGAGGGCTGAGTTCATTGCCTCCGCGGCGCAGCAGCTGCGGCTGCAGCCACCTTGACTGCATAGGGTTCAAGGTTTACAGGCCCTTGAGTTCAGGTGTTTAAGGATTAAGGTTCCTTTGGCATGCTTGCAGTATCCTCCTTGCATGTTGATCCTGATTTGTTTGAATTCGCCGGTGTAATGAGAGGCTTGTGATGCGTGTTGGCATGTGCTGGAGAAGCAGCCGTAGTATAATTATGCAGGTTCCATGGATGGGTGAGGAGTTTCCTTTGCATTCATGCCCTTGCTGGAAGCCCGTGGTTATCGGTATAGCAAGGCGTCTTGATGAAGGGTCGAATGTGGGTCTTGTTCAGGGTTTGTTGAATTGGCTTTGAAGTTGTGATTGACATGTTCTACGTACGACACAAAACTAGAACCTGGTGTTGTGCTGTGCTATACCGGGGCCGCAGATAGACAGTCCTCGTTTACTTCTGGTTCTCCGTGGCCCTCGATACCACAAAACCACAAAACTTTCTGATTTATAGTAGACCAACATTGTAGCATCAAAGCTCAGGATAATGCCGTGTAGCTTGCCCTGCAACTGATTTTGTATGGGATGTCATTTCTGAGGCTGTTCCGCCCTGACCCACTGAATGAAGCCGAGCTTCTGGGAGAAAGATCAGGCGGAGAGTCCAATGGCATTGATTGAGATCCGCAATCATCATCCCAAAGCTAAAAAGGCGTGGATCCCTGTTGGGGGGGCATCCGCAAGTAGGGTATGCAGACTTCGAAAATGCAAATATCCCTGGGTTCAATTTCATAATTCCTTTTTGTCGGAAAACCCTTACACCTCTCCAAGATAGTGAATCCCCTAAAAAAGTCACCACATGGACTAAGCATGGATCATTGTGCGTCTGGCATTCATACGGAACAGGTGCATTCGTCTTGAAAATGTCGGCCATGGCCCGATTCATCGAAGAAGCCATTGCTCATGTGACCCATGTGAGGCTACTGGCTGCTACATGAAGCCGAGCAAGAGATCTCGGAAGGAGAGCTTAGCTTTCGCTGTGGCTGTGGTCAAAATATACTGAGCAAACGGAGTGCGGCGCGTTCAAGGCCTTCGGGCTATATTGTTGTTGGATTTGAAAAGGAAAGTCAAGTCATGTACTTCCCATTCGCCCCTACGAAGTTCAATTCTTTTCCCTGATCAAGCTAATGTCATTGTACATTGCGCTAGAGGAGCCAACTCAATCGATTTGCCATTCCCTTTCCGTCCCGGAGGCCGGCCGATTGCGGTTCTGTTGGGGGACCCACTTGCTATCACTTCAAAATAGATTTGTTTGGGCAGGTTTGCGGCTGTTCCCCATTTATTATGATAAGAAGATGGCTGATGTCAGTTTGATTTGTAGCCACGAAAATATGAGCAAAACAACAACTCTACAGATGTGATCAGGGAGCTCTGTGCCGCAGGGTGCAGACTGTAGAGCGAAGCGGTTGCAGATCTCAAGTAGGTGAGCTGGAATCTCTAGAGTCAATAATCCAGTGGTGCTGCTTTTTGCGGGGTGATCCCTAAGGGTTTCGCTCGTGTCATCTCATGCTCTCACAAGACCTTGAGCTCCGTTATGAATCCTTTGACACCCGGCCTATGTAACCCCGCTATACCCAGCAAATAAAATCTCTAGACAGCACGATCCTGCACACCCTTGCGCAGACTGTCTGGGCTGGCAATCCTGGGATCATGGCGTGATCGGCTTTGATGAGGATCATGGACCAGGGAGGAGAGTTGTAACGAAGAAGGGTTGAATGAAAGGCTTCATAAGACTTGTTACAAGGTAGGGGTAGCGACTCGCACTGCGAATCCCGAGTGACAGAAGAGAAGGCATTCAAACTGTCACGCGTGTCGGTGCATTGCTTCGGAGCCAGCGTTGCTATCTTAAGTGGTTGGACTCCAGTAGGACAATGTGGCCCGAGCATTGAGATGTCCTCATGACACGAGTGAGTTGGGAGATGCTACAAGTTTTGGGGCGAACAGACTTTGCTAGAAGTACCTTCATGGGGATAACGAGGTAAAAGGCCTGAAGCCCACATGCTTCCATGGAATTCCACGGACATACAGAGCCTTGAGTATGGCATTCTTAGGCAGATCTCTAGGGCTCTAGGCTTCGTGGATCCAGGACGAAACAGGCGCTTCACTTCTATTGCTGCCTGGTGCTGGTCTTCAAACCAGTGAGCGACTCGCGAAGCTTGCGGCAAAAGAAAAAGAGTTAGGGTGGACCTTCTCGAGGCGCATAGGGCAAGGTAGTTCACGTTCCGGAGTTGAAGACGGCAGCAAGATAGCCCTTGCGCAAAATGGCCCTGAATAACAAGTGATGCCACTACATGTGTTCAATCTTGAGACCAAAGCAGTGCTGGCTAGGGTCCGGGTCTGCCTACACTTTGTAAGCAGCGCACAACATGCTTGCATATCCACTACTGCTTCGACGGCAGGCTTTGCTGGTACTGTTACGGAAAGCAAGTGTTGTGAAAGCAGAACCGTTGCACATGGATCCTGTGAAGAGTTTGTGTCACTCCTCCAAGGACGAGGGCCTTCGCAGGTCCCGCAGCTTGACTTCATGCTGGGATGTGTTGGGGCAGACATCTCACTGAGATCTGAGAATTACATTAGGTTGCATAGAGAGGGAGAAGGGCTTGCACGGCTGCGGGAGGCTCTCAGCCAGCATGCTGGCTCAATATCCTGTGCGGGTGTTCCACGTGAGGGTTGTGAACGAAATGGACAAGCTGGGAATTGATTAGAACAGATGTCGAGTGCCAGTTCCTCACGAGGGCATGAGCCACGTTCTAAACTCCTGAAATACAGAAGGCAAGGGGGGTTATCCTTGGACTTTACAAGATGCTGTGCACGATTAAGTATCATAGGAGTTGGAGTACAACTTACTGGACCAGACTCAGACAAGATAATCTCATTGTTGATTGCCACCTTGTCAGAACTTCAAAATACCAGGAGCATGAAGCTGAATCTAGGAATCAAGGTCGGATGGAGCATACCTCGTTGACAAACCGACACAAGTTGTGATACATCGGGTCCAACCTTGGTTTGCCTTGCTCTTCTAACCGATATGGCCCACGGCCAATGTCTTAACTTCACGCTGCAAGGTGCCGCGGAGATATGCAATCAGCCTGTTGGCTTCTTGGCAGACCTCTACTGCATTGCGCACGTTCCGGATCTGCTGCTAGCGTATAGTGCCTAGATGAACTAAGCAAGTTGGTGCGCTAGCTTCTGACAATGTTCCGTCAAACATGCATTCAGTAAAGGAGACCTCTTGGAAGCTCCGATCAGGATCTTCACAATCATAGCAGTGACCTCCCGCAAAGCCACCACTGCATGTGAGAAGCCAACGACTGAGCTTTCATCTGAAGAAGCCCCCGCGTCTGCCGGACAGCTGAGGCTTCGGCAACTCAGACCCATGATGCATCCGAGACCGTTGAGTGCCAGATGCAGGTGGAGCAGATGTCCGTGCTTGGGTGGTACGAGCAGCTGGGGGCTCATCATGAAGGGCCGTTCGTAAGGCATCAGGGTATTCAACGGACAGCCAACAAGCAGAAATGTCTTTACGTAGGCACTGCTGTCGAGTTGTAGTTGTAAGACCTCGAAGATACAAGGACGGGAGTCGAATATTTGTTAGGGAAGTGAAGAAAGCAGATTGCCCGGAAGGGTTTACAGGTAGATACTACATGAACCAGCTTAATCCTTCAGCGCCTACTGGACCATCGAACCTTCCTGCATCTCGGTCGTTTAAACAAGGCCTGGAAACCAAGGATCTGTGCACAGCTCCGGTAATTTTTGTGAATTTAAATTCTTCATAGCCCTGCACCACTGACAGATCGCAGGAAGATCATTGGGGCTTGTCGTCCTCGTCTGGAATGCGGGCTCTGCCCCCAGGCCAACAAAAATTGCTTCGAACTTTCTCCTGGGTAAAATGGCTCTCGAAGGAAGTTTTCGGGGCTTTGGACTCTGGAAGGCCATGGACTGGGATTAGGACGATGCTGTTGGCTGGGATCTGATGCTGGCATCGGGAGTCCTACCACAGAGGACGGTTCAGGCTGTAGCAGCAGCTGTGCAATCCCAAGCAGCGTCCACCCTGTTAGCAACCTGCCCTTTGGCTTGTTTGTTCGGGGCACATGCGTTGGTTAACGTCGTTATGTTCAATTATGATGTGCAGTCGTTTGCATTGAGACGCGGCTGCTCCGAAACCAAAATGAGAGATGACGCGGCTCTTGGAAATTTCCACATAAATTTCCACATAATATACGGAACTGGACACGGTATGAGTCAGAATCATGTAGTGCTATGGCTGCGCAAGTATGTGGGAGTTGGCCGCTGGGTGCTAGTTGCAGTCAGCGCGCAAAAGAAGAAGCCCAGAGTAACAACTTCCATTAGCGTGCTCTCATGTTCTCGGGCCTCATCAGCTTTAGGATTGTTATGCACACCGTTCTGCAGGTGATGGCTTCTGGTCCCATGGAAACCGTCACCTATGTGAACACCTGGGCCATAAGTACGTAGGAGGCAGGTCAGCCGTCTGCTGTGCGCAGCTCTTTTTTGTTCGGTCCAGCCTTGGGATTTCAAGACGGTCTCCCATGATAGTTTCCTCATGTGAGAAGCAATGATTTAAGCAAAGTCAGCCAACTGAGCATCTACGCGCGCTGTTTCACTGCTGCTCGCGTTTCCTCCCTCCGCCATCATGCTACAGTTGGCTGTTCACCAGTTTTGATGCACCATGATATAACGATTACGATATATTCAAGGTGGTTCTTGTAGATCATGCGCGGAAGTCTTGCCTGCTCAGTTTTAGACATCTTCACAAATGTTCCAGAAGCATGGCAGTGCCCTCCCAGAGGCCGATTCAACTTTGAGGGAGATCAGCCTCCCTTGCAGTGCGGTCCTCGGAGGAAGAAGCCCAGTATTTGTGTAGCCGTCCTCAGGTACATTTTGTGAAATGTCGAGCGGGCAGACCAAGTCTGGGAGTATCTATTTGTACTTGAGGGACAATGAGAACGAAAAGCATCACAGCCCGCCTGCGCGAACTTCAGACGAAGTTTGGACCCTGATGGCTTGGCAATTGTAGATGCTCAGCACCCTGATCATTCTCCATTTCCTTTAATTTAAGCACAGGGTTTTGCCAGTATGGTCCGGGGTGCTACAAGACTTCATCTAGTTAGTGACATTGACTACTCCCAGCTGCTCCATTTCCCATTCATTGCAAACCTCCTGAAGATTCACGGCTTCTGGGGAGCCGCACGCCCACAAGGTTCGGCTTGTGCCTGCCTGCCTGTGCAGATGCGGCGGAAACGGCCCGAGAGCTGTTGAGCACCTTGTCTCCGGAGGCTTGGGGCCAGGAAAGACACCAAAGTCGTGAAGTAGGGGACCTGGTTTGTGGTTCGGCTACACCCGGCACACCACTCTGAGCATTTCGTGGATACAAGGGATTTTCCTCAGAGAGATTCTGGAGATAGGGAACAGCAAGGGGAATTCTCTATGGGTTTTGCACCTCGCTCAGCTTTTTCTGCACCTTGAGGTCGGTAAGCATGGACGGCTACAATAACGAACCTGAAGGAACTGCAGAATAAGGTCAGTCCAGTAATGTTGGATCCTGTTTGGTGTAGGCCCCAAAACGAAAATAGGTCCCTGTTCATAGGTCCCTGTTCAGGAAGAGGGCAGGATATCAAGTTCAAAAGGACGGATTTCTGGGCTGGGTGGCTCAGGAGAAAGGGTTTTACATAAAAACTATAGGCCCGAAAGCACCCCCCAAGGAATAGGAGGGTGCTGAATGATTTCGCCCAAACTTCGCCCAAATCAGAACCCTCACTCGAGTCGGGATTCGACAGTCTTGCCGCAAGGCCACCCACGCCCTCCGACGGGTGGATCTACGCGCAAATGGAGTCGCAGGTCCCAGTCATTATTTTCCATCTTGAATAAGTAAGGCTGCAACTTAACAGGAATATGGTATAAATCAGACTGCCCAATGCGAGCAAACATCACAAGCATGCCTTGCTGTGACTATCGCTTTTCATGGTTACCTGAGAAACGTTGCTAGATGCTGTGCATGTCGCTTGTCGTACTTTACATAGCCAGAGTAGTTGGTTACATGTGTCTAACAGCCAATTCTTCCACGAAACTGTTTCAGGAGGTTTCCGCTCTTTGCGCGCGACCGCCCACTTCAAGTGTTCAGGGCTTGTTGTGGGGGCCTTTACAGCAGTCAATGCGGGCTTTCGTAGAAGTACCTAGAGCTTTTGGGTTCTACTTTAGTTGCAGTTAGAGGCAGAACAGTTGATTGTTGAAGATCTTTTGCCATGCTACTTGCTTACGTCTCTGAACAGTCATTGCTCATAGTAAACTCAAGAACGCTGCGGCCAAGTTGATGATCCAACTGCAGGCAGCTGGCCACACCTGTCCGGCATGCACCTTGCTCTTCTGGCCCCTGGCTTTGACGCTCGGATGGCACATGTGGGTAGTGTCCAGAATCAGCTTCATAGTTTTGTACCCCGAAACTAGAGGTGTGGTAGTGCAATTGGTATCCTTTCAAGGCCCGTGGTGTTTAAAAGAACCCATGTCATGTGGCAACACATAAATCAAGCTCTTCTGCACAAGAGCTGAGGTCAACTTTTCTGAGAGTGTTTCTATGGGGCCTTGCAGGGGCTCTATTTGCCGCAGTGCAAACCTATCTGGAGTGATCTCCTGTCATCCCTAAGCAGTTTGCCCCCCTCAGTGATCTGAGAGAGCAGATTGAAGCCTTTGAAGAAGTGCTGGGCGGTCACCAATTGGACCCACTATCCGCTACCCATCGACATGGTGTGAAAGAGTAGGTCATCCCTTCCCCTAGTCAAACAGCGCTCACACCTAACATCCAAGTCCGGTCTCCAACATCTTTGGTCTTCTTCTACAGGGAATTCTTAAAAACAAGGCCTCAGGCAGTGTCGAATGTTAAGAGGAAGTCTAAGTCAAGGCATCAGGAAAAAAAAACGCATCTTCGCAGGTGGGTCTGTTGGCGACCTTGGCTCTCCCACTGGGTCTGCCAAGCCGCTTGGTGGCGCTTCAAGCCAAAAATTCGGGGAGTCCTCATTTACCCCCATACGAGTGCCCCTATAAACGTCCTATCTTAAGGAACAGTCTCGGGCTGTTCAGTGTACCCCCACCTTCATGGATTTAGGGGATGCTCCAAGAGTCAAGGGGCCAGGGCACAGAGGAGATCCTCATACCCAGAAACTATCGCAATGATGAGAAATTGATTCCAGAAAGAAGCGCTCGTGGGATCCAGGATTCCTTGCTTCAAGTAGGGATTGTGAGTCAAGACAATGATGCTCAATCCAGATCCAATTGGAAGTCCAAACCCAGAATACTTTACTGTGCCCTGAACGCTCTGCCCGGCGAGCCTACCCCTGGAAGCCACACGGAAGGGGAGCTTTCATCAAAAGTCTGATAACACCGACGGCTTTCAAAAAGTTACGTCGTGGATTTTACTTCAAGAACAGAGGATCGTACAGAACAATGCCATCTTATAGCAGATGAAAGAGCCCGAGGTTGCAAAGTCTACGCAAAAAGGCTACAGCCCAGGCTCCCGTACGCATCTCTCTCTGCAGTTGCGGAAGAAACAAGGATGCATCCACAAGGCCAAGATCCCAAGCTCAACCTGGAAGCCAAAACCCACCAAAAGACACTTGGAATAGTGGAGAATTAAAGGGAAAAAGACAATGGACAAAGAAATGGAAACTGGGATCATGTAGGGTATAGTATTTTGGGGATAATTATCAACATTATGGTCCCAGATTTCTGGGTTTACTGATATATAGGCCCAATTCGAAGGCGGTCTCCGGTCACTTCAGGCATGCTGCCCACTCCAGGCCTGACACGGGCCTTGCGTAGGCAATTCAAACAGCAAGGTTTAGTGTACATATTCCCATCTATTATACGACGGTATTATAACTATCTATAGATATATATATATATGTATCAGGGATATCATGAAGATTTGGAAGGTTCATTATGAGGAGAATAGATAGATTCAGGGAGCATGAGATTGAGGGGTGCAGGCCAGTGGCTCGTGCTTCTCAAGATTGCAGACAGGATAAGGATCTCATACATATATGGGTGTGCCCTGGGAATTCAAGTCCCTATGTTCCCTGGTGCTCTAGCGCTGTATTTGGCTTGGTTTCAAAATTAGTGTACCAAACAGGCGGAAGATGTCCATAAAATCTGACCCGAAGAATCCTAACAGAACCGCTGTGACTTGGCATTCCTTGGACGCCCTGAAATTAACTTCTGGATTCTTCGATTGCGGCAACTACAAGCGAAGGCGCCGCGCCCTAAATCCTATACAATCCCTAAACCCTGCTCCAAAAAGCCCCAGATCTTGAGCAACCCCAAACCTCAAACCCTACAACTCTGTCAACCTTAAACATCAAGCTTAAACGCCTCTTAGTCCCCAAATTCTTGATTATGGCAAGGCACTGCCTCCTTCGCCAGGACGCTATCGCGCCACGCTGCTTCGCCACATGGCAAAAAGAGATTAACGCGTTCAGATCGTAAAGCAGAATCAGTAGACAGGAAACTGTAAGACTAGGAACAAATAGAACAATGCTGTAGCATGATGGAACCTCTTGCAAGAGAGGGTTTTTCCTTTTTTCCTTTTCGACGCTGCCTTGCAGGGCATCTTCTTTCTTAATCCTAGGCCTGTCCTGAAGTCTCCTCAACAACCCCTCAACTTGCATGATACAGAGTCGGCATATTCTTGAATTGAGGACTCGGAATTCTGCATGGCAGTATCTACCAGAGATGCCTTTGAGATGATCTGTTTGCCTCGCCATGCATTGGAGGAAACAGAACTCATGGCACTTAGATTGCTTGTCAGCGTGAACGCGCAAGTAAGAAACACAAGCAGGCCAACCACGAAGTCACCCACTCATTTTGAGCCACTTGCAGAACAACACGCAGCTACAAAAGAAATCCTTTACAACAATCATTGTCACAGACTAATACAAAACGCATTTGCCTGCGCTATTGGTGTGCTGCTTTTTTTGGGGGGGGTGAGCTTAAAAGGGGCCCACAAGGATTTATTTAAAGGTTGGCACGACTTTGCAGAGGGGCCGGATTCATGCAAAGCTTCGGAGAGATTACTGCGGATCCAATGCTCCTGTTTTGCCTGAACCAAGACGCATATACACTAAGTCTTATAAGCTCAACCTAAGCCCTGAGCCCTATATCCTCTCAACCCTAAACCCTAAATGAGCCCTCCACCCCAAACCCAGAAACCCCTACATACCGCCCAAAACCCTCGGACCCTACAAAAAAAGGTCTGGCCTGCCTCGTCTTTGGCTTGGCTCATATCCTCCTTAGCCTCGATGCCTTCTGCGCCCCAGGGGCACCTCCAGGCTGTTTCTGTTTGAAGCCACGGACACGGCAAGGTCCTCAAAATCAAAAAAACCATTGTCATGAAGAATCGTTGTTGTTGTTGTTGTTGACAAGAGTTGTTGCTTGTATAGGTAGTCATGAAGGTGCTATTCTCACATTACCATCTCGCCACATCATGATGGCAACTTCCTGACGGACCCATGGCCTGATGTACTTGTTTGGCCTGTTGCGGTCCCTGCTTGTCCACTGTTCGCAGTTTCACGTCTGGCCTATGGATTTGGTATTTAGGGCTCAAGATCTGGCAGAGGATTGGCAGCAATTCGCTCACTAGCCAGGAAGGGGTTGGTGCTTTGGGCTTTTGGGAGATCATGGTGGCTTGAAATCCAGGCTCTTGGCGTGGGTTCAGCCTTTGGGGCTTCTTGAGTTGCCAGGGAGATGCGACGTCTACGCTACCTCCAAACTCCAGACAGCCGACTTTTGACAGCGTAGATATGTGGAGGCAAGGTGAGGCTGGGACAAGCACGAAGCAATCAGGAAGCCTGTATCCCCAGGCATGGACCAAATAAGCAACGTGCCTTGAAAAGTACAATACGGACTCCCGACTTGCCTGCCTGACCCTTACTACATCTGGGGTCCTCCAGGAATATTTTTTGGTTGCTGTATGAGCGCCTCGAAAGTGCAGGCCTCTGGCGAGATGCAGACACGGTGCTGGGCTATGCTGCTTGGGAGCAGTTCCGACGCATGGGGGAGGGGTTCTCAAGTGGGCATACCTTGTAGGATCCAAGGATTGTTCTGCTGAAGCAGATTACAAGGGTGCTGAAGCTTCGGGCTGCTGCAAAAAGATGCAATCCTCATTTCCACGCCTCCAGAACTGAAAAAAACTAAAAGTCTGGTGCATGAGTCTGTCTTGATTCTAAGCTGCGGGAGCCATCTACACGACCCTCAGGGTCCGTCGTGCCCACTTAACAGCTCCAATGCCGTCAATGCTAGGATTAGGGCGATTGCCTTCATGACTGTTGCAAAGATTGCTCGTATTCCTGTTACCATCAATTCAAATGAGCGACCGATTTTATTATCGTGTAGGAGCCAAGGCAGGCAGAGATAAAATTCAGGGACATGAGCAAA
>CAJNIZ010001131.1:14138-26487 GCA_905231905.1 Symbiodinium pilosum | reverse complement strand
CATTTTCTTTTCCATTATCTCATAGAACCCCTATATACTATAGTAGTTTCCATTTTCTTTTCCATTATCCCCATAGAACCCCTATATACTATAGTAGTTTCCATTTTCTTTTCCATTATCCCCATAGAATGATGATTGGGTTGGGCCATTCCCAAGCATAGCAGACATGCCACAAGTTAGCCCGTGTCTGGAGACCGCGGGAGTGAACACAAACGCTGGAACGCGAACGCACGTCCACCCACCGACGCTCGCCAACACAAACGATGAATACAAAAACACTGCATGACGCTGGGTACCTTATGCTTCGGGAATTATGGCGCTATAGCTTAATAAGGTCGTGCATGATCGTCAGTTAGTATCCACCGAAGGACAAGGACAGACCATCAATGAGGCAGGGTTTGTACGAGTGTGTACAGGGTACAGATTCTACTAAATGAATACCTAGAGCTTTATATTTCCCTGGTATATCCGATATAACCCCTAAATACAGTCCCTTTAAATCTGTGCTAAATCACCTTACCACCCTAAACCCTAAACCCTACATCACCTTTCCACCATAGGAGCTCCTTGATGCTGCTTGCGCGGCGTTGTGCCACCCGGATGTGGATGGGCGGCTCTCGCCGGAAAAACAATCCAATCGCTGAAGTGGTCTAGGGCTCAGGGCTTAGGGTTTAGGGCTATAGGCATATGTGAGCCACTGTCTAGACTCCTATTATCCCCCTTAATATCCCCAATAATTAGTAGTCCCCTACACAATTCCCTACATAGCCTATATAGCTTCCTTTGAGGAGTCTAGGAGGGCGTAGGGATATATATATATATGTATATGTATATGTACATATAGTATAAGAGAGAGGGAGAGAGAGAGAGACAGAGAGAGAGAGAGAGAGAGAGAGAAAAAGGGGGGGAGGGAGAAGGGAGAAAGATCAGGGCTTAGGGTCTAGAGATACATATCTTTGTACATGTTGTAGGCGTTTATCATAGGCTAGCGAAATTCAGGACATTAAATGGCTTTGTCTCGAGCTGCTCACCAACTGGCGAAAGCTCAGTGTTTGCCGGCAATCAGGCCGTCAATGTACCTGGATCTCAACTGCATTTTCAGATGGAAAGACTATAAAGCCTAAACCCCTAAACCCTGGGACCCGAAACCACAAAGACCTTCGACCTGAAGCGCCTAAATCCTTAACTCCCACAACACTGCAAACCCACTTAGAGTTTAGGGTTTCGGGCTCAGGGTTTAGGTTTTAAGGTTTCGGGTCTATGCTTTAAGTTTTATAGGGTTTAGGACAACTCCCCGCAGCTCAGTAGGAGTGATCCTTAATTACTGTACTAGGGATAACCCAAAGATCTGTAGGGAATTGGGGGTCATAGATACATCAGCTATGTTAGGCAAGCGGCGATGCCCCCTCAACTGGTTTGCTGTTAAGGAACTTATTTTGAGTTAGTATACTGGGAAGACCATATAAATTACTATGTAAATCATTATTATGGTAACTTAATTGAAGTTCCTTAACAGCAACCCCCGTCAAGGGGTGCACTCATCTTCATCTGACGCTTCCTTCATCTTGTGGCCGCCTAAACCCTAAACCCTAAACCCCTAACCCTAAACCCTGAACCCTAAACCCCAATCTCCGGGAGTTGTCCAAGCCACTTTGGGAATTCACTTCAGCGGCAGCCTGGACTCCAAGTATCCCATTTAGGGTTTAAGGGTTTAGGGGTTTAGGGTTTTTAGGGTTTAAGGGTTTAGGGTTAAGGGTTAAGGGGTTTAGGGTTTAGGGTTTAGGGGTTTAGGGTTTAGAGTTTAAGGTTCAGGGTTCTAATCACCCTTATAATAGTCCCCTAGACAATCCCCAACATAACCCGCTTTAGGGAGTTTAGACCCTAAACCCTATGTAATAATCCCCCGTATAACCCCCTTTTTAACAATAGGAGGCTTCTGGCTGTGGGTCCGAGCCTACGTTGTGGTACCCCAAGATGACCGGTTGCTTTGCCGTTTTTTACCGACGAAGCGAAACAAAACCTCGCAAAAGTGAGGTCAATCTGAGGTATCCTATTCCAGAACCCTAAGCCCTAAACCCCAAACCGCGTGAGAATCTAGAGCCACAAACTTGACAGCTATTAACGCCCCCACAGAACTTACTTGTTGGTTCATGTGCTCCTTTTGAGTGAAGACTTTATCCTTGCTACAGCGCCGGAGTCTGTTGCTCTTGATACCCTAATCCCACACCGGCTTTAAACCCTAGGACCTACACCCTTAAGGGTTTAGGGTTTAGGGGGTTACACAGTTTGCACGCCTTGAACCTGCCACATCTGAAATTCTGAAGCATAGGAGAGGTGCATAGCATACTCTTGCCATATGAGGCCCAGAAGGAAATTGCAGCAACATATTCAAGTAACCCCTAAACCCTAACCTTATTTCCCCCGACAACCTGGAACCCAAGTTCGGGGTCGCTTGCAAAGGGTAAAGTCGCTGTTGGGCCGACCCTGTTGAGGTTCCATCTCTGCTTGGGAAAGGGTATACCGAATACCCCACACCCTGAACTCTGAACCCAGAACCCTGCACCAGAAACCCTAGATCCTAAGTACCAAATGCTAAGGCACTAACCCTGAACCCTAAAAATAAGTCAAATTCTGGCCCGATACATCTAAACATAACAAAAGATGCCAAAAGGGCAATTGTTCTACATACTTTTAGGGTCTAGGTAACCCTAAACCCTAAACTCAGATTTGGCAGGGCAGCTCTTGGCCATGTTCCGCCCTCATCTTGTCCGTGAAGTCTTTCCACCACGCCGACTTCCCTGCCTTTGCGTTCAGGGCGCAATCGCGCTGTTGATGAACAAAACCCTGCATCACGACAAGTATACCGGAGTGCCACAGTTCCTGAGGTTTATAAGTATGTGGGGTCATGCAGGATTTTGTCCATCAGCCGTAGGGCGTACTAAGGCAATTAGTGCATGCAGGGGCATAGGGGTAACGCTCTTTGAGATGAGACGTAGCCCGTGGTACAAGCTTACACCGAGCTGGCGCCTTTCCAGGGATTTGAAGGGGCGATGCAGCTGGTAATTTCCATAGACGGACAACACCAGCATAAACCCCCGGCATACTATCATCCTGTTTATGCGGGGACCCCCAAAATGGTACCCCTAATTTGGGAAGTCCCCGCCTAGGGGTTGATGGACTTTGGAGATATGAGGGTTTCCCAAATTTCGGTGTACCCTCTATGACACGAAATACTGAGGATCATGTCATTTTGAAATCTGTATTGGGGTTCCCTTATTCATGGAAACGACCTTTTGGGGTGAAAGGCTAGGTTGAAGATCAGTGGCATGAATAGCAGGTGCAGGGTTTGGGATCAAGGGGATGAATAGTCTGCCTTGCCAGTACTGTTCCTCTGAAACAGAGGGGGTTACATGGAAGATTATATAGGCAGGTGTAGGGTTTAGGGTGTAAACTCCCGAGAAGGGCGTTATATAAGGGATTCCAAAGGGGACTACTATAGGGTTCATTCAGGGGGAGACTAGAAGTTCAGGCCCTAAACACTAAACCCTCAACTCTAAACCCTCAACCCGAAAACCTAAATCCCAAACCCTAAACCCTATACTATAGGGCTATTGAGGGGATACTAGGAGTTAGGACTTTGGCTCTTGTAAGCTACCCGCCAGCAACAAGGCAAGACATGCACCTAATCTAGGGCTTTCATATGAGCTATAGTCTAAACTCCTTGAAGGGGGTGTGCTATGTGGGATTGTATGGGGGACTACTATAGGGGCTTTCATTTCAGTCGCGCAGCATGTAATTCAACTAAGTGAGCTCTAGTCTAGGCTCCTAGTATCCCCCTTAACTAACCCCTATAGTAGTCCCCTGCATAATCCCCCATATAACCCTCCTGGAAGAGGTTTAGACCCTAAACCCTAAACTCTAAACCCTGAATCCTAAACGCTAAATCCTAAACCTTAAACCCTATAATTCCCCTTTTAACCCCCCTCTTTAGGAGTTTAGGCTATAGCACAAATGGTAGCTAGCGCGTTCGCCGGCTCGTGCTGTTCCAGCATGCAGGCCTCTACACTCCCCCAAACTAACATGGAAACCCATATAGTCCCCTTTTAGAAGCACTGTGGTCTTTATAGGGCACCATTTGGGTTTCCATGTTAGTTTCCGGGAGTGTAGACAGCCCGAAGCCCCAGAAGACACAAACTTGGTTGGGCTTTGGAGCCCTTTGAAACATGTTAGTATATGGCGTATATGGCCATTCTCCAACCCAGCAAAACACGTAGTCCAAGGAAGCAAGAGGAAGAACTTGAACCCCCTATTTGAACCTCAAGAATATGCAAAATAATGTCCAAAAGCCCATGCAAGGTACCAAGAAGCACATCAGTCTTTCTAATTACGAACATTTTAGGCTTTACGTAAAACTCCCCCATCTCGTTTTGCTGACCTCGAAACGCCAAGCTCTCTACCCTAAGCCCAGAACCCTAAAACGGGACCGCTTGACTCGAGGCATTCGGTGACTGACCCCAACACTGTCAGAACGTAAGTATGTGACAGTTGATACTAATAATCCTGCATGACCATAACATATACTAGACTCCCATACTTCCCAAGGTAGAAGGTACTTAGAGTCAATTCGTATCCACAGTAGCAAGGAGTCAGGCTTTGGGGTTTAGGGTAATAACTTGTTTACGATACCCTAAACCCTTGGGCAATAAGTTATCTACGATCATAACCAGGACCCTCCTAGTACCCTTAATTGGGGATATATGGTCCCCAATAATGGGTACTTAGGCCCTAATAGAGGGTAGGAGGAGGGTCTAGAAAGGGTAAAGCGAATATCCCCCCCCACCTAGTGGGTAGTGGTCAGGTGAGCTCAATGCTGTTCATCCCGAGGCCCCAAACCCAAACCTCAACCGAAAACGGTTTAGGGTTTAGGGTTGCACTAAACTTCTCTAAACCCTGCCTGGACCTCCCAAATACCTACAACAATTACCTTCAACCCCAAAATAATGGGTATAAAGCCAATTCTCATGGGTATTTGGGAGGTCCAGGTAGACCCTCAGCTCCAAACCCTGAGCTCAGCCTAAACCCAGAAGCCTGAATCTCGAATCCTAAGCCCTAAACTCACGCCCACTCTAAAAAACTAAACTTGCTGGAGGTTGGTATGGAATCTAGGAAAATCACGAAATAATCGCTATGTAATATTTTCCCTTATTCTCTTATTCCCTAAGGGCCCCCTGGTAACCCTAAACCCCAAACCCAGAATCCTAGACACTGCAGCTGCACCTCTTCCGGCGCGCCGGAAAGTTTGGCGTCGATGACGTCGTACTGCTGCTTGGCGGCATTCCAGACCTCAAAAGGGAATGCACTGCTTAGGGTTTAGGGTTGAAGAATCTTAGGGTTTAGCACCGAAGCAACTAGAATAGGGGCTTGGAGTACATTATACCTCTAAGGCTGAAAATTACCTGAAGACCTCATATGATATGGAGCGTGGGCTAAAACTCCTTCAAACATGAGTCCTCAGAGCTTAGAGTACTTATACTTCTATGAGCTATAGTGCAAACGCCTAGTATACCCCTTAAAAACCCCATAATGCTCCCATATATAACGCCCTATATAACCCCCTTTAAGGAGTTCAAACCCTAAACCCTAACCTCTAAACCCAAAACCCTAAACACCAAACCCTACTTCTATGAGGGCTATCAGGGCTGCTGTATGAAGGCACAGGGATAGGACCTGATCTACCTTCAATCTTGCACCAATCCCCCACCCAGTAATGGGGTATGCAGGGACATATCGGGATATATAGGGTTTCAGATTTAGGGGGTAGGGATACTTGGGTGAAATCCCCCACCCAGTACGGAATGGGTACTACAAGGAACTACTCCAGGTGTCTTAAGGCCCTACCAACTCCATAGCCAGGGGCTCAGGGTTTAGGGTTTAGGGGGGATTGACCTAACCTCAACCCTCCAGCCCTCTCCGTGTAGTTGGGCATCGTCGATTTTCTGCTTCCCAATTGTGACAGCAATAGCAATGCAACTTTGCATACCTCATTGGCTCCAGGTTTATACAGGGATGCTAAACGCGAGTATAAAGGGATATCGTAGCGTTATATAGGTGTACAGTAAACCACTTCTTACCCAGCTTTACTCTTCCCCTTTCGGGGCTATAGGCCCAGCGCTACCAACCCTAAACCCTGCAGTGTTTATAGGCCCCAATAAGTAGATAGAATATGGAGTATATGGGGATCTCATTATAATATACCCAAAGCCGTATTCTATCAACTTCAGGGGGCTGTAGGGGCTTAGCATTCCCAAGCTACATGATCCCCGCCATCACGGGACCGCCTTCAGCAAGGGAGAGGCCTGCGTCATAAACGCAACGCTAACAGCAATAATGTTATTGAAGTTGACAGGAAACATGTGAATTTCCCTAAATGGGGGGGACCCCAATGTAGACCCCAATATACTATATACTATAATCCCTATTCTGGGGACCGCCAGAAAGGTACCCCCTAACTTTGGGAAACCTACACATGACACCCTGTGTAAAATGCAAGGCTTGGAGATTGGAATCTTAAGCTGTGGGTTTAACCCTGAACCCTGAACCCTGAACCATGGGCTGCAGGCCCCAGGTTTTAGGGTTTAGGGTTTAGGGGTTTACGATGTCAGGATTTAGGGGTTTAGGGGTTTAGGATTTCAGGGTTTAGGGGTTTAGGATTTCAGGATTTAGGGGTTTAGGGGTTTAGGATTTCAGGGGTTTAGGGTTTAGGGCTCAAGGTTTAGGGTTTAGGGGTTGAGGGTAGAAACCCTAAAATCTAAACCCTAAATCCCAAATAGCAGTCTCTTGTTATCTAGTGTTCAAGGTTCAAGCTTAAGGTTTAGGATTTAGGAGAGGCATTTTATACGGGGGACTTGAAGCCCTAAACCCTGAATTGGACTTTCAGTTAGCATTTATCCATTGTCCGTATAGGACCCCGATTCTTTAGGCCTTTATGGTATCCCTATATACCCCTATATATCCCCGTTTATCCCTAAAACCGCAATATACTTTAACTTAAGCTTATATCCCAAGAGTGAAGGAGTGAAGCCTTATAGCAGGCTCTATATATATTCGGTTTTTTAGGGCTTAGGGCTTAGGGTTTAGGGTTTAGGGCTTTAGGCTTTCAGAGTTCAGGGTTTCAGGGTTTAAGGTTTAAGGGTTGGGGGTTCAGGCTAATAGCAAAAATGGTCTCCATCTCATTTTTCCTTTCCTTCCTAAACCCTAAACCCTAAACCCTCTGTATCCAAACCTACACCTTGATCCCCTTAACCCTCAACTTAGGGGAAATTTCAGGTGGGCAGTTACCAGGTGGGTTACCTTACATAAGGTTCATATGGGAAAACTAGCCACTAACCCTTAACCCTGAACATGAACACCCCAAACCCTTAACACTCAACCCTTTCCTGAGATCAACCTAAGCTCAAACCACAGAACCTGGAGATCGCTTCGCATTCAGGGTTTAAAGCTTAAGGTTTAGCGTAAAAAGGCTTAAGGTTTAGGGCTTAAGGCCCAATAGTTTAGGGTAGGGGTTCTGTAGGGTATATAGGGGAATGGCAAGCTTGAAAACTACCAAAGTGGTTAGGGACTAGGTGTCCCTAAACCTCAAAACCCTTAAGCCCTAAACCCTACGTAGTAGTTTCCATTGTTGTTTCCATCATCCCCATGTAGCCATGAGGTTGTCATTAAACCCTAAACCCTAAACCTTATCTCAATAGAAACATCCAAAAAACCTTGCAAAATTCCTCAATTTTAGCTCCAGGCCCGTAAACCCTTAGGGTTTAGGGATTAGGGTTTAGGGTTTAGAGATTCGGGTTTCGGGTTAAGGGTTTAGGGTTTAGGTTTTGGGGTTTAGGGTCTAGGGATTAGGGATTATAGGGCTTGGGGATTATAGGGTTTAGGGATTATGGGGCTTAGGGATTATAGGGCTTAGGGATTATAGAGTTTAGAGATTATAGGGCCTAGGGATTATAGGGTTAGGTTTTAGGGTTTGGGCTCTAGGGATTAGGGTTTTGGGCCATCAACTTGGTAAGCTCAGGGCCAAGATCTCCGTCCCCTGTATAAACCCCAGCTTCCATTTCATGTTCCATTTCCATGTGATTTTTCCATGATTGGGAGCATCATAACCGTGAGCCCTATACCCTAAATAGTAGTTTCCATGTTCCTTTCCGTTTTCTTTATCTATCCCTACAATATCCCCCAAACCCTAAACCCTAAAACCTACACCCTATTCCCCAACTTAAGCTTCCGACCCGCATCTCCTTCACAGCATGAGGAAGCTGGATGAGCTTTCCAGTCCTGTCGTCTGTGACCTGGCGGAGAAGGTTGGGACTTATACTTGGAGGTCCATGGTACTTATAACCTACTTAGTAACTGTAGTTATATCCCAAATATAAGTGCCATAACTAAAATTCCCCTAGATATAATTGGGTTATAACTACAGTTACTAAGTAGGTTATAAGTACCATGGACCTCCCAAGTAGGGGTTCAGGGTATTGGGCTTGTTAGGGTTTATTAGGGCTTACCTAAACCCCAAAAGCATGTAAAATAATCGCCCTAAACCCATAATAATAACCATAAAGGCAATTATTTTACATACTTTTGGGGTCCAGGTAGGGCTTTGGATTCAGGAGTTTGGGGTCTAGGATTCATAGTTTCGGATTTAGGGTTTAAGGGCTCTGGATTAAGGGTACCACGTGGCCCGTGTAGAGGTTGTAGAGGGTTATGTGAGACCCATGTCCGTGGCTGAAGGGGCTTTATGGGGTTTAGGGTAGGGGCCCCAAGAGTTACCAATAACAAAGATTGAAATGGAAAATGGAATGGACCATGAAGTGGAAAGTTGGATTTCAAAAGCTTTGCTATAGGCCTGAGTCTCTATCGTAGAAGCCTTAGCAATTCATTTCCAAAAGGATTTGTGAAGTCTAAAACGTGATATTGGTGCATATTTGGGCCGTGGCAGTGGGGGTTTAGGGCCCTCCCTGGACTAAATCTGAACCCCATTAAGCCCCCTTCTGTCTGTCTTCGCAGGTGCCTAGTATAGGGGCTTAAGCCTTGCTGTTCTTGGCTAATAGGCTATCGGGGCTTAGGGTTTAGGATGAGGGGACTTGATGCCCAGAAATCCAGTGACCTGTTAAGTGGGCGCTTCTGCCTGTAATTGCCAAAGGTCGTTATAGCGACTGAACATAAGTAAAGACACATATTAGCACCATTAGCACCATAGTCTAAACTCCCGGTATCCCCCCACAGTAGTATCCCCTATAACACTCCCCCATATAATCCCCAATATGACCCCCCTGTAACTATAGCTCACATCTAATTGATTGAGCCTTGAAGGCAAGGTTGACATTTATGATCGCCCACTCCCCTAAGTATCCTAAGAAACCTTGTATACCTTTTGCAAACCAGCAATACCCATCCTACCTCTTATGAGCTAGTCTAAACTCCCAGCCCTCAATAACCCCTATAATACTCCCTATATAACCCCCCTTTTAAGGAGTTTAGACTATAGCTCCTAAAGGGAACATGAAGGGATTCTGTAAAACCCTAAACCCTAAACCCAAAACCCTAAACTCTAAACCCTAAACCCTAAACTCTAAACCCTAAACCCTAAACCCTAAACTCTAAACCCTAAACCCTAAACCCTAAACCGCTCTACAGGGATGACCTAGGTGTAGGGCTGCCATAAGCCACCGTAAGCACTAAACTGTTCGACTTTGCGGGGTACAGTGACATCGGGATTTGGGGTCCCTAACTTCCTGGTGGTCCCCAAAATATCTAAAAAACGATAATATGTTGGGAAAGCCTATGCAACCCAAAACCCAAACCTGGAGCACTTTTGTACCCACATACGAGGTACCCAAGGACTCTATCGGTAAATCCAAGCCATGACAAGAACTCTTATGTGGGTAGCTCCCCAAATTAGGGGTCATATCAGGGATTCTTTAGGGGTTGAGGGTTTCGGGTTTCAGGTAGTTCTCAAAATTAGGCTCCCATTTTGGTACCCCTAAATATTAGGTTCCGGTGAAGGGGGGGTATAAGGGGTTCTATGTGGACTGTATAGGGTTTAGGGTTTAGGGTTTCCCAAGATTAGGGTCCCATTTTGGTACCCCTAAGTATTAGGTGCCGTAATATAGTCCACAACCAAAAGGGGCCCATAATCTTGAGAACAAACCATGTAACCCTTAGGCTCATTAAACTGGACATCAAATCATCTCTACTGACAATCACAAAGGTTCCAAGCAACCCTGTATACGTTCAACCAAAGCATGAAAAATACAGTACTGATCATAGACCCTCATGCAAGGCCAATGTAGGCCCGAGGCCCTTTCAAGCCTCAAACCCCCTGGCACCTGGTACTGGGACTTCAGAGCATCAGGCGTCGGGAACAGAGTTGGATCCTGGCTAAGCGCTTAAAACTGCGCCGGGACTTTAAAAATTGGGGGGTATAATGGAGAATCAAACGGAAAAGAACATGGAAAATGACATGGAAACCCTATGTCGCTTTAAGAGGTATATAAGGATCATCTTGGGATTATACTGCATTGGGACTTTGATGCAGGAGCCAAAATTGCCAGTCTCATCTTGGGTCTCTTTGAGCTACCGTACCCTCTCCCTACACAAGGAACCTGCCTCCGTTTCGTTGTTCATTCATTTTGCAACTGATTCTCCACATCCCTAATAGATGAATCGCTAGTTGGGGTTTAGGAATTTAGGAGGGTTTAGCCTAAACCTTCCTAAACTCCTAAACCCCAACTAGCGATTTATCTGTCACCATACTTATGTATATCACACACCACCTGGGCCTGTTCGCCTGAGAGTCTGGGCCCCGCAAGATGCAGATTTACACCCTTACAAAACCTGTTAGGGATTGGGGTTCCCTAAGGGTCCAAATACCTGATAATCATATACTTACCAAAACCTGTACTATAGTTACTATTCCCCATATTCCCAAGTACCTAAATTATTGGGTACATGGAGCCTTAGGGGTTTAGGGTTTAGAGTTTAGGGATTCAAGATGCCTACAGTTTAAGCCTTGATTGCGAATGGGATTTGGGACTTGAGGGCCGGGGGCTTTTGGCGCTTGAGACTTGGGGGGTTTACCCCCTGAACCCTAAAAATGGCCAGAGCAAAGGACTTGTTGGCTCTTGTTCATAGCTTCTGGATCACCAGTTCTAACTACTTCTGAACCCTAAACCCTAAACCCCTAAACCCTAGACCCAGTTTCGGGGTAGGAGTTCAGGGCTAGGTCTCCGGGATTTAGCGGTATTGGGAAATGTAACGAACAAACCAAAACAACTAAACTTTGACAGTAAGGCCTATATAGATGGGGGATTTCCCAAAATTAGGGTTTAGGGCTTAGGGATTAGGGTTTAGGGTTTAGGGTGGGCTTCGTAGGGCTTATATGGTAGTTTCCCAAAATTAGGGGTACCTTTTTGGGGGTCCCAATAATAAGGATTATAGTATTTTGGTGTCTATATTGGGGTCCCCTTATTTTGGAAAACTACCATATAGATGGGGTGCAGGGTTTAGGGTGTCGCAGGTCGCAGGAACCTGTAAGAGTTAGAAGATGCCCTCCAAAAACAGCCCTCAATACAAAGGACAATTCAGGCTTTGATGGGAACTTTAGGGTTTAGGGTTTATGGCTTAGGGGTTTAGGGTTTAGGGTTTAGGTTATCAAGGCGGCTATGGGTCCCCTAATTGGAGTAGGCTTTTTATTGACCTTATCTGAAAAATGCTTGATGATTTCTCTGAGCCTTCAAGTAGGGTGTGTGCGGCTAGGGTGTTCGTGTTTACGCGTACCCTTGGAGCCTTAAGATTTGGGCTCCTGGAATTTATGCGCCAGAAGATGTAGAAGCCTAGATAATTGAATGTTATGGCCCGAAGTTCCTTGTATTCGATATACCTATACTTGTAGTAGTATACAAGGTAGCTCAAACGGACCTCAGAGTCGTTTTGGTACTTGGTTAGGCCCTACATTGTGCTCATATTGCGCCTACTAGCCCAGCGCACATGTTCTGCAAGCCTATCCAAAGAAAGCGCATTGTTCGCGTAACATGCCACATTCCGCTGGTTGCTATCAACCGTAAACCCCTAAACAAAGCTCTCTGCCCAGCATGCTCATAATCCTTTCCCCGAATAATAAATGAATGGCCACACGGTTTAGAATTCAGACATTTACGCTTTAGGGTTTGGATTATGGAGCACCCCACCACGGCGGTGGTGGCACGGCTGGTACTTAATTCAAGCCAGAGGAATACGCCATCGAGTTCTGCTTGGCGAAATTGCCTCGATCTTGGCCTTATACCTTCGCACGAAAGCC
>CAJNIZ010001130.1:16104-28239 GCA_905231905.1 Symbiodinium pilosum | reverse complement strand
AATCCTAAACCCTAAACCCCTTTGGGGTTTCTGGCTTCCAGGCCTCGGCAGCGCTGCGGCTCAGGCCGCTGGCCTAGCGGCTGCTGGAGCAGCAGAGGTTGCAGGTGCGATGGGATTTAGGGTTTAGGGTTTTTAGGGTTTAAGGCTTTTAGGGTTTAGGGATTTAGGGTTTTGTGTTTTTAGGGTTTAGGGCTTTTAGGTTTTTGAGTTTTGGATATATAGGGGATATATAGGGGGTTTTAGGGGTTTAGGATTTAGGGTTTCAGAGTTCAGTTGAGATGTTCTAGCTCTACAGGGGTTATATGCGGTTTCTACGAGTTTGGGGTTGGAGATTTATATAGGGATTATAAAGGGATAGAAATATCATACAGGATTAGGTGAGATGCTCTACGGAATGGGGGAAGCCAGACCTGTGATCCCCTACATAAAGCCATAATAACCCCTACATAATCCCTATGTCGTTCCCCATAGTCTTCTGGGGGATCTAATTGTTCGATCACTTTGGGGTTCTGGGAAGGGGATGTAGCACCTAGGGATTTGATTGTTAGATCCCTTTGGGGGTCTAGGAAGGGGATTTAGGGTTGAGGGTTCTACAGGGGTTACATAAGGATTATACGGATTTAGGCTGTAGGGATTGATATGGGGTATATACTAATATAGGGACATGAATGTATAGAGATGCTCTACGGAATGGGGGGGAAAGGGATTTAGAGTTTAGGGCTCTACAGGGCTTGCATAGGGTTTATATGGCGCGAAAGGGATCTAGGGTTAAGGGCTTAGGGCTATATAGGGGCTACATAGGATTTATACCGGCTTAGGATTTCGGCGCTTATTCAGATGCTCTAGGGAATGGGGCAAAAGGGATTTCGGGTTTAGGGCTTAGGGCTCTACAGGTGCTAGATAGGGTTTATACGGGTTTAGGGTTTAGGCATCAAGGCGGGGTTTAAACAGGGATAAGACGGGGATATATACATATATATATACATAACCCTAAACTCTAAACCCTAAACCCTAAACACACATATATATATATATAGGATTAGGGTTTAGGGTTTATATGAGCCAGTGTCATTACCAGGCTTAGCAATGGACCATTGAGGTGGCCATATGGGAGCCTCTTGTAGTTTGCTATAGTCCCCAACAGAGTCTAGGTACCCACGGTTTAGGGTTTAGGGTACCCCAGTAGTACCCTTTTTCCCTTTTTATTTGGGGCCTCCTTATTAAAACTGCATCTCCCGTGTTACTACGGGGTTACTGGGGAACCTAGGAGTCCCTAATATGGAACCCATGTCCATAAAGCATCTTGGAAGTATTGGTTGTAGCTGTCCCTCTTGTAGTTTAATGCAGTCCCGTATGTCTTCCTTCATAGGGAACCCATGTCCATTAAGCATCTTCGAAGTATTGGTTGTAGCTCATCTAGGGTTGATACGGGTTTTGGGTTCAGGGCTTAGGGATTCATTTAAGGGTTTATAAAGAGATGAGATGACCCAGCTGTATGAAGTGGAGGACAGGGAGTTAGGGCTTTTCAAAATGGAGGGGGCACTTGATGGGCTCACCCTAAACCTTAAAGTTTAAACCCTAGTTTAGCGGGTTAAGCTCTACGAGGTCAGACGTGCGGTTTCAGATCCCGTCGTTTCGGCTTTCAATGTAGCCGCACAAAGTTCAGTCAAAAGCAGTTCAGGGCCTTGGCTGAAACAATTCCTCTATCGCTACTTTGGGCCCCAAAGCCAACCCTTCAGTAGGGTAGGAGGTGTACAAGCATTTGAGGTATCCTCTACCATGGTCGTACAGGGAATCTAGGACGATAACATTTGTAATCACTCAGGCCCTAAACCCTAAATCCTAATTAGGCCCCTAAACCCTCGACCTGAAGCCCTAGACCCTAAACTTTAGACCCTAAACCTCAAACCCCTAAACCCCAAACGTAGTGCAGATACCGCTTGGCAGGCCTTGCACCAGACAGCTGCGCTGAGGCACCACCGAAGTTCATGGGCAATGCGGATGAATAACTGGGTGGCCGTTAAGGAACAGGAATGAAGTCTCCATAATATCGGTATACAGGGTTTAGGGTTTAAGTTACCATCGTATAGGTATACAGTAAGTGAAAGTGTTTGCTTGTTATGACAACTTAACTCAAGTTCTTGAACATCAGCCCAGATAATCGTATTTAAAGGTTTGAAGGTTCATGGGTCCCTTTGAAAGGAGTTATAGGGATATATAGGGTCTCGGGATTAGGGCTTAGGGCTTAAGGTTCATGGGACTGCATAGCTACAGCTGAGCTTCTCATCCTACTTGGAATCTTCCTGCGCTTTTGTAGGTTACACCAGTCATAAGTATGGCTATAAGCACAGGTATAGATAGTCATTAAGTTCCATGAACCTTCCAGTACCTGGTAGGTTGGCAAAGTGATGCTCCCTATACGGCCCTCATACTTTCGGTACGAACAAGAAGGCACAATTTTGAGAAGCTACGGTACCCTAAGTCCATGCGATGCTTCAAGGAGGGACCCTGCAGTTGGGTAGTATACCGCATGAGATACTGTCCATATAAGGGTTACCATAGACCATTCAGAGTGGACATAGGGATCCTCTTCATAGTTTAGGAGAGTCCCTAATAAAATCACATGTCAATTAGTCATACGGGAAATATTGGCTGTAGCTCATGCCCCACTAATGATCCGATTATGACTATTGCAGCTCTTTCTAGGAATGTTCCCAAACCCTTGAGAAGCCCCAAGGTCTCACAGCGTGCGCGAGCATCAGGAGAGCTATAGGCTATAGGGTTTAGGCTTTAGGGCTTAGGACCCTGAACCTAAAACCAAAACCCTGGACCTGCACTTTTAAGCCTAAGCCAGCGCTTAGCGGACAGAATTCTCATAATGCAGAACCTTCATCTGCCATCCGGTGTGCATGTCGTTTCCACGAGCGTTCTGCCACAGAAGGATATTGCAGACCCCTGATTACTAAACCCTTTCCCCTGAATAGGGATTATGAAACCCCCGATATTAAGGCCCTGAGAAGGAGGGGGCTTATTAATCCTACATCCTAAACCCCAAAAAATTCCATCATCCCCATATAACCCCAATTTTAAAGCCCTTAAAAGGAGGGGGGTCTATTACACATGTGTCTACATTTTTGCAGCATGGTGCGGCGAGGCGACCAGCACCATGGAAGCCAACAGGTTGGGGTTGAGGGTTTAGGGCTTAGAGTTTAGGAGTTAGGGTTCAGAGTTTAGTGTTCAGAGTTTAAGGTTTGGGGTTTTTAGGAGGATAGTTGGAGGGTCTAGGCAAAGAGTCCAACTGGAGCTCCCCACAATCTTCTCTTGACCCCTTGATTTTGAGAAAACCGCAATTAACCCCTGAACCCTAAACCCCTAAACCCTAAAACCCTAAACCCTAAAAACCCTAAACCCCAAACCCTAAACCCCCAAAACCCAAAACCTAAACCCCTATGAACCCCTGAACCCATTTCATTTGTCAACACAGCGGTAGAGCAGAGATGCCCTAAGCCCCACAACCCCTAAGCCATGTTGGAATTATGTTGGGTACTCCCCCCCGCCCAGTAACAGTCTATATTAGGGGTCCAATTAAGGGCAATATATAACCATACTATGATTATTATCCAACTGTTACTGGGGGGCAGTACCCAAGGCTTATGTTTCAGGGATAATGGCAACTTGGGATAATTAGCAGTTTCCCTTACGTTTGTGGAACCTATTCAAAAACAGTTTTGGAATCAGCTAAGGTTTAGGACTTAAACCCCAAATCATCAACCCCCAAACCTAAGCCTGAAACCCTACACCCAAACCTTAAACCGGTCTATGCCTGCTGTTGATAATATATTATACTATACTGGATCAATGTTAGGGATCCTTTATACTTTTTGGGGGTATGGGATTCCTTATATGCATGTTAAAAGGATCCTTCGTTCTTCCTAGGGTTATGTGGGCTAAGCATAGTGCAGGTGGCAGGACGAGGAGCCTTCACTGCTGCAACCGCGGAAGGCGCTTCGGGTTTCGCGGACGCCTCATGCGTAGTCGAGTTGAAGGGTTTAGGGTCATCTGGGGTTAAGTAGGGTTGTCGAGGGATTCTATGAGCTATAGTCTAAACTCCTTAAATAGGGTTATATAGGGGATTATATAGGGGAACACTATAAGGGTTATCAAGGGGGATAGTAAGAGTTTAGACTATATAGCTCATATGGGGTTTACAGCAGGGTTTAAGGACTACGGCTTAGGGATTGGGATGCCACCGGATGTGGTAATTTGGATGGAACAGTTTGGAAAATGAAATGGAAACTGGAATTATAGAGTAATGTATAGGATTTAGTTTAAAGGGGTTGGGGGTCGGGGTGTCCGGGTTTAGGGCTTTTAGGGTTAAGGGGTTCACGGTCTATTTTCTACCTGAAGTCCATCATAGCAGCTGCCGATTTCTCAGTATAATTCTTCCAAAACTATGGCCAGATTTATCCCCCACCCTGACCCGAAACCCTGAGCCCTCACCCCAGAACTGCAAACCCTAACATACTGCAGCTGATTTTCTTTTATCTTCCAGTACTGCCATTCAACCAATGAATCTCTACATGTCCCTATACCTTCCTTATACAGATCAAAGCGGCATCATCAGGCCCCTACACCCTAAACACTGAAACCTAAACCCTAACTCCCTTTGAGGTTTGCCTCGCGTATGGACCGTGTTTACGGTTTAGGGTTTAGGCATTGCTTGTACCTCGGAGAAAATGTTGTTCGAAAAAACTCCAGGGCCTCCTCAAGAAAGTTTTCGTCACCGCCTACCTATGCCTCTGTGTAAACCCTCCTCCCTAAAGCCCAAGGACCCTAAACCCTAAAAGCCTTAATGCCCCAAAAACCACCAAACAAAGCTGAAGCCCCAAACCCTGACCATCCCAAAGCCCCCAGAGCCCTTACAAAGTTAAATCCCTAAACCCTAAAAGCCCTAAAGCCCCCAAACCCCAGAAACCCAAAGGATATAAAACTAATTAAATGGTAGTTTCCATTTTCTTTTCCATTCTCCCTATATAACCCCCTATAAACCTTAAGAATGCCCATTATCCCTATACAACCCCAATATACCACAGTAGCTTCCCTGTTCCTCACGGCGAGGCGTCGAACCTGCAGCTGCTGCGGCCTTGGCCGCTGCAGCGGCGGCGGCCACGGCTACGGCATGGCGGGCGGCGCAAGGAGCCCATACGGGCTCTTCTGGGTTGCTGTCATTATTATGATTGCTATTGCTATCATTCCTATGATTATTTTTAGTACTGTTAAGGAACTTGAGATACTTCTGATTTGCTGTCAATTACTGGTGGTTAGCAAATAATAGGGGAATGTCCTATAGAGGGATTACTCTCCCTCATTCCCTACCAACCACCACTGTTCAGGGTTGGGGGTTTAGGGGGGGTAGCTGTTCAAGAACTTCAATTTAAGGTACCATGATGGGGAACCAAATGGAACATCAAAAGCAGACTTTGGTTGTGGAGCGGCTGAAGGAACTGACATTATGATAACATCATATGAGCTATAGTCTAAACTCCTTAAAGGGGGGATATACAGGGGATTCTATAGGGGACTACTATAGGGCTTACTAAGGGATATACTACAAATTTAGTCCAGGGCTCATATGCATTTGCATATACTTTACGTCAATTGGCTTCCCAACTCCAATGTGTGCGCGAGGTTTTCAGAGGTGTGAGGGCTCCAAAGGGGGATACTGATGATAGAAAAAACATCCTGCATGACATTAGTATACTCTGAGACCATAAGTTCCAAAGGCATACGGTACTTAACCTTAAACCCAAAACCCTAAAGACATACATATATGTTAGGTTGAGCCCCCACCCAGTAATAGTGACCACAAGAGGTAATGGTATTATATTCCTAGTATACCACTATTAGTGGGAGGGGGCCCAGCCCAACATATATGTAAACATTTCCCGTGACAGGAGCAACCCCCGAAGTCATTGCCGAAGATGCTGGTCGAGCAGCTGCAAAGGCCACTCCCAAAAGTCTGAAGATTGAGGTACTTGGTATTTCAAGGTTCATGGGTCTCTTTGAAAGAGGTTATAGGGATATTGGGATTTAGGGCTCATGGGACTTCGCGGCTACCAGTCTATAAATGACACCTACTTTGGGCCCGAAAGTCTAGAAAGAATGCCGCTACTTGAAGCCCTACTTGAAGGTTCATGAGACTTAGCAATTTTTGCTAAACCTACTTCTAATCCCCCGTGGGCTGACGTAACCTGAACCTGTAAACCCAAAGCCCTAAACCCCAAACCGTAATCCCTGCAGCCTAACTCCCCAAAGCTTTAACCATGAATCCCTGAACCTTAATCCCGAAACCCTTCATCTCTAACCCCGAAACCCACATCTTCCTTCAGAAACCTAACAATCGATTATTATGCAATCCTTATAGCCTCATGTGAGCTGTCGTCCGCACTCCTTAAAGGGCATTATATAGGGGAGTATGTTAGGGTTTACTTAGGGGGATACTAGGAGTTAAGATTATAGCTCATGTAGGCCCAGTTGCCATTTCATTTTCCGCTTGTTCAGCTTGATTTCTCCTAAACACTTAAACCCAAAATCTCAAATTATGAGGTAGTTTTACTTTCTTTTTCCGGACCTAATTGTCCATCTCACGCCCCAAACCCTCAAGCCCTAAACCCCAAAACCTGTAAACCCTAAACTCCCAAACCCTAAACCCCTCGATCCTGATTTCGTGAACCGTAAACCCTTGCAAAACCCCTGAAGCCATAAATCCCTAAACCCCCAAACCCCAAAACCCCTACACAAACCCTAAACCCTAACCCCAAAACCCCTAAATACCCTAAACCCTAAAAAGTAGCTTCCATTTTCTTTTCCATTCTCCCCAAATTTCCCTCTATATATATATATATATCTCTCTCTCTCTCTCCCTTTCCCCTAAACCCCAAACTCTAAACCTTAAACCCTTATCCCTAAACCCTTCTCAAACCCTAAACCCTAAAACCCTAAACCCTATACAAACCCGAAAGCCTGGAGTTGTAGGCTGCTGCGGCCGCTGGGCTTGGGCCGCGGCGGGCGGCGGAGCTGGCAGCGGAACAGGCGCCAAAGGGGGCTTCTAACAGGGTTAAGGGTTGAAGGGTTTTTAAGGGTTTAGGGTTGAAGGGTTTAAGGTTCAAGGTTTAAGGGTTTAAAGTTTAGGATTTAAGGTTTAGGATTTAAGGTTTAGTGTTTAAGGTTTAGGGTTTAAGGGTTCAAGGGCTTAGGGTTCAAGGTTTAAGGTCTAGGGTTTAGGGTCTAAACCCTTAGGGTTTAAGGTTTAGGCTTCCTGGTTTAGATGCTTGGAAACACACACCGTAAAGCCTGAGCACTTGGTGAAAAGGTTTTGACAACATCCCCAACGGGGTGTTTGTTGGCTTCTAGGCCAAACACAAATTTTATCCTGCAGAAACTGACTGCAAAATAGCTGAGAGGAATATGCCAGAAAAGCATGAGGGCAAGACCCTGACACCCACTCAGCAGGCCTAAGACCTAAACCCCGTAAAAGCTTGGGAAAGTCTACGCCACGCAATAGAACACTGCTATTGGCTTCTGCTTCTGCCTTACAAGCCGAAAATCCTGAATCCCTAGACCTCAATCCCCAAACCCCCTCCCCTAAGCCCTCAACTCCAGACCTTAGCATTATCTATCTAACACATAAATACATATATGCATGTGTTTATGTATTATCAATGGTTTCTATGTAATATACACAGTCTACAATTTCTACATGTATATTAAAAGTATGACGCAATATATAGAAGAGCAGATACTATAAGCCCTAAAGCCCTTAACCCGAAGTCCCTAAACCCTCCACCCTGTATACCCCTGCATACCCCTATAACCCAAACCCTAAACCCTAAACCTAAACTCTAAACCCAATTAACCCTAAACCTAAACCCTAAACCCAATTGATTGTCTCTCCTAGAAAGAGGCTGGCCGGGCGGCAGCCGAAGCTGCTCTCACAGCGGCACCCGAAGTGCCACCCGAGGCGGCAGCCTCCGCCATGGCCGCCAAGGCAACATGTCGACGTGAGGGTTTAGGGATTAGGGATTGGGGTTTAGGGTTTAGGGCTTAGGGTTTACGGCTTAGGTTTTAGGGTTTAGGGCTATCAGGTTTTCTTTTGGGCCTTTGAACGGGATGTCTTTGGAAATATTTCCTTGATGAAAAATAGAATGAGAACAGCGGTGTCATTTACTTCGTATCATTTTATTGACGATTAGACTGATGTGTTCTTTAAGTATTGAGTTCTGGTGTGAGTTTGGAGATCAAACAGTCAGTACCAACAATTTTTCAGTACCTGGTTCCACTGTCGAGGGAGGAAATCTTGCACCAAGCAGTCTAGCCCAATAAAGGTACCTACCCTAAAGCCCAAACCCTAAATCTTAAGCCCCAACCCTAACATCCCAAAATCCCCATTCCCTATAAACATCTATAAGCACTAGGCCCTCAACCCTATCACTACTACAGTGTGGGGATCTTAGGTGGCACACGTTTTGTTCCCATCCACAGGGATGCTAGTAAAGATGATCCCTGTATATTCCTTCATCATGGAGCCCAATATATCTTGCTTAAGGGATATGCCTTAAATCACACAGTATTAAAGGTCAGAGTCACATTCTCGGTATGTTCAGGTATTGAGCTATGTGGGACTCTTTGGGTAACTGCAGGGCTTTGGTAGAATTATGGAGCTAGAATTATGGAGCTAGCAATACTCTACCACAATGACCTGATATGAGCTGGGTGCTTGGGTGCGGGTTTGGCAATCTTGGGCCACTCTATACAGCCCGAATAGTGGTGATTGCGCTACTTTGCGGTCTTGCATGGTGCAAGATTTTGTCCATCCACCGTACTACGCGAGCATTTAGCCTGAAATCACTGCGCTGCCTGCGGATGCGGGTAGAACAGAGAGTGGGTTTGGCTGAGAATAAGCTCCCGGATATTTCAGAAGTCTTAGCGATGCAAGCTGTTTCGTGAAGACGGAGAGCTTGAGACTCAATTGACAACTTTGACCGCTACGTTGTGTTTCAGTTGGTAGGACAAAAAGCCATCGACACTTGTGTGTGTGTGCTCATTACAGACCCTTAACTCCTGATGCACTGTCCAGGCAAAAACGTCGCAAGAGACGTCGCTGGGCAGAGAGCATGCAGGGAATAATGCAGAATGTGTTCAGGCTCAGAATTTGGAGTCGGGGCGCAGTTGTGTTCTGTCGGCTTCAGGAATAGTAGGCATAATAGTGAAGATCATAGGAATAGTATTACTAATGGGAAAAATCCTAGTAATACTAGTATTAGCTACACTGATAATCGTAGTTATGACTGATGATAACCCGCTTCTTGTGTTTTGCCACGTGGCAGGCGATTAGCCTGTGTCTGCGTCTGACATAGGAATTCTTCATCAGGCCTTAGCGCAGAGAAAGAGGAAAGCAGGTTTGAGCACTTTTGGGTTATTTGAATATCTAGTATTATGACTACTACGATTTTTGTGAAGCTTTCGGTTTATTGCAAGTTGAGCCCATGCAGAGGAGATATTGTTGCAGGCTATCGTGGATCGGTGGCAAACTTGATTCACGCATTGGAGATGGATTGTTGATGGGATGAGGGCAACGTGTTGTAGTGCATGTGTGCCACTCAGGAACTCCCTCGAGAAACATTCACAGGGATGTTGAGCACTAAGCCCGCAATCCTGAACTTGCTTTTGTGGTGGGACCTCACGTTTTTTGTGAATGGATCTCGTGCTTCACCGTTTCTTCTTATCTGAGCGCCATGTTCTGGGTTCATACCATAAACTCCCAACCCGAAACCGCGGCAAGACGTCCTCACTCGGTTTTCAGAAGGCCAAACTTGCCGAGTCTTTGTGAGGCTAAGCAGGTTGCAGTAAAGTTTAGGGGCTTAGGGTTTAGGCTTTAGGGTTCAGGGCTTGCGGAGCGTCGGGTTTAGGGTCATGCACGAAAAATCACCAACCTTGTCCCTTATCATCTTTAGAGAATTACACTATTATTTGGGTACTGCTTCCGCTCAGTAACTGTCTATGATAATGGGAATAACAATCAGGGCTATGTAGAAAATGAATATAGATATTAGCCGACTGTTACTGAATGGGGGGGCAGCATGCAAACTATGATGGAATCCAAATTATGATGTGTTTCAGAACCCAGTTCTTGATCTCTGGGCCCTAGGGTGTCACCGTAGGCTGAAGTCCATCGTAAGCCGCCTGCGTGGTGATCCAGATGAAGATCGGCAGAAGGCTACGTCTTCCTGTTTCTCCCACAAATCTACTCACACAGGTTTATGCATGGATATGGGGCCATATAGGGACTCTACAGGGTCATGTAGGGATTCTATGATGGGGTCATATGCGATTATACAGGGTTACACGCGGGTAATTCAAGAGAAACTGGAAGCTACCATATGGCTTCGGGTTTAGAATCAGGGTACTTAGTAAGTAGGGGGTCTTACCTAGCTTACAGGGTTTATCGCCGTACTTACTCAGAGTTCTCCTGGTCATCCGGTATTATTTGAAGCAAAGGTCCTGCATTGGGAGAATATACCGCATTACGGCACTCTTGCAGTTTGGAGGGACGTCGGGGTTCCTCGCTTCAACAAGATTATATGACCCGAAGCATGAGCAGTATGCTTCCATACATAGCCCTATATAGCCCCTATATAACCCTATATACTCCATATAGAACCCTTATATGACCCCTAAACCCTAAACCCATACGCCGGGAGACACCGCCGCGCCAGGCAAAGCAGCTAGCTGAGGTCCTCAAAGAGAAGGCGCCGGATGAGCCGGGCGTCGTTTAGGGCTTGATTGAGGGTTTAGGGGTTTAGGGGTTGGGATTTAGGGTTTTAGGGGTTTCGGGTTTTAGGGGTTTAGGGGTTCAGTGGTTTAGGGTTCAGGGGTTTAGGGGTTTAGGGCTTATGGGTTTAGGGTTAAGGGTTTAGGGGTCTAGGGTTTAGGGTTTACGGGTGTAGGGTTTAGGGGTTAGGGGTTTAGGGGGTGAGGACTGGGATTGAATCCAGCATCTACATCAAGTGAGCTATACCACCCGAGCTGAGCCGCAGCTGAGCCACCCGACTAGCCCAACCACCTACATTACTATAGTAGTTTCAGCATCATCTGTGCTCCATTGAGCAAGGCAGCGATCACCTGCCATGTTCTTTTTCATTATCCCTATTATAACCCCTACATTACCCCCATATTACCCCTAATACATCCAAGTATAACCCCAATATAATGACCCTAATATTACCCCCAATATAGTTAATGATGAGCCACCCGAACTTCCCATCCCCCGAGCCAGCCACCCAAGCCACCCCGCAACCCCGCAACCCAACTCATCCCCAACCTAAGCTCATCGGCGGTCAGAAGGAACTACAGGAAGATGAGGCGTAGGGACCACCATGAACCAGACGAATAATCTGCACAGAGAGAGAGAGAGAGAGAGAGAGAGAGAGAGATATATATATATAGATACAAAAGATGTATCCATGGGCGGGTACCATACACATCTATGTATGTGTAAATGTATATATATATATACAGAGATGTGCACTACTAAACTATAGGGATTTGGCCGTACCCCTCATCTAAACTTCCATCGAACACAAACCCATCGCTAACGTAGTTCCTGAAATTTGAAACGCGATAATTTTGAAGCACGCGCGACGACGTCCCTCTCAAGGGGCTTTCGGACACGGCACGAGATCCGTAGCTAACGTTGCTTCTTAAATAAGCAAAAACGCGATAGCTTTGAAGCGCGCACGTTGACTTTGCTGACTTAACCCGAAATCCTATTCATAAATCCAAAGCCCTCAATCCCTAGGCCCTAAACCCAAAATCCTGAACCATCCTATATAAACCCTTAAGTCAGGTCCTCCGTCTCCGCACGGAACTCCTGGCGCGTCACGACCTTGGCCAGGAGCCCGCCGCCAAGGCGGAGCCACTCGTGCCCCGTTCGGGAGACCATCTCCTTATTGGGGTGTTTATAAGGGTTTAGGGTTTAGGGTTGGCCCCAAACACCCCTTGAAACGTATTAATATGTATATATATAGGGTCCCCTATTAAAGCCAGCAGGGAAAATATTAAATATCCCAGGTGCCT
>CAJNIZ010001130.1:0-16004 GCA_905231905.1 Symbiodinium pilosum | reverse complement strand
GTCTGCAAGGGGTTTTTAAAGGGATCTGAACGCCCTGAGGCTGGATGCCTCGGCGAATACCAATGATAACGGTAATCGAAAGAGTATATAACCGTAGTAGCAATAGTGATGGGATTCATGAAGCTTCAGGTTTTCTTGAGTTTGCTAGTTGTTCGTCTCTTGCTCCCAAAAAAGCACAGAGGACCAAAATTGTGTCTAAACCAAATAGTGCCCATTGAAAGGGGTACCTTCAACGACGGCATGATGAGCCCTGCTACTTCTTAGGAAGACCCCTATTCCCTAAACCTTATATATCCCTATATCTCTTTATAACCCCTATATTATATAGGTAGGTGGCAGGAAGCCTCCTGGACTCCTAGAACCACAAGAGTAGCGGAGAGAGACCATGGGAGCTCCCCGTACCAACTCACCTCCAACGGTTCCCCAAACCTCCCCGCAAATAGGGCTGTTGAAACAGAATTAAACATAATCTAGAGGAAAAGGTATAGGGTGTCGGGCTTAAAGTACCTTAATATGGGTATATAGCAAACAATAGGGTTTCTTTCTGATTATAGGAATCTAGTTTAAGTTCCTTAACAGCAACCCAGCTGGCTCATCTCTTTAAATCTCAAGGCTGCTTTAACGGCCATCGGGGAAACTTGTAAACACTCCCTGCCAATGCTCCCTTTTTTGTGCCTTTTCGGCATGTCTTCATGTGCTTAAACCCGAACCCCTAAACCCCTAAACCTTAAACCCTTAACCCTAAACCCTAAACTTCATAGTAAGAAGTCGGGGCAAGCGCCGTGGCAGCCAGGAGAAACTGGAGCTGCAGCTTAAAGCTCTCAAAGTGGAGAGAGACCTTCTCGAGGACCTGCACAGTTCTAGGGTATAGGGTTTTAGGGTTTAGGGGTTTAGGGTTTTAGGGTTTAGGGTTTATGCGGGCTTTAGGGTTTCAGGGTTTAGGGTTTAGGGTTTTAGGATTTAGGGTTTTAGGCTGTAGGGCCAAGGGCTTAGGGTTTAGGACCTGCACAGTTCTGAGGTGGAAAGGGATATATGTATATATATATATAGAGGGATAATGGAAAAGAAAATGGAAGCTACTATTTAGGATTTAGGGGCTTAGTGTATAGGGTTTAGGGTAGGGTTTAGGGTTTTTGGGTTTAGGGTTTTTGGGTTTAGGGTTTAGGGTTTTAGGGTTAAGGGCTTAGGGTAGGGAATGAGATAATTATATGATATAGAATTATACAGGGATGATATCCCCTTATTCCCTACGAACAACCAGAAAGTTCAGGAATGTTTTGCTTAAGTCACCATGATACGGTTCCATGTTAAATGATATTCGGGCTTACTTCTGATGGTCTCTGAACTTAACCCTAAATCCTAAACCCTAAACCCTAAACTCTACAGGTGATGTATGCTTAAGTTCCTGAACCGCAAGGGAAAAGAAAAACATCCCGAACTGCAGGAGCAGCTCCAGAAAGCCCAGAAAGAGGCCCATGCTGCCAAGGAGGACTTGTGTGCAGTTGCTTTTTGAGGATAGTAATAGCAAGAGTACCAGCAATAGTAAGAATAGATAGTAATAGTTATAGAAATAGTAATAACACCCTAAACCCTAAACCCTAATGGTAGTCATGCCATTCTGTGGCTTATGCTGCTAGAGCCAGGGGAGCTAAGGGTCTTTAGGGTTTAGGGTTTAGGGTTTTTGAACTTCAGGCAATGCAGAGGGATTCTGGGACGTAGTGTGTCAGAGGTGGCAAATTTATCGAAATGCTGCTCCCGGCATGAAATCCATCTTTGGATGCTCTGTATACATGTGGCGAGTTGTCCCAATTAAAGTGCCTTCTTCTGGACACCCCTCGCAGATGAAGGCGGTACTACCCAAAAAAGGGGATCACTGTTGACAACCTATCCCCCAAACCCTAAACCCAAAGAACAAGGGTGTCCAAAACCCTAAAACCCTAAACCCCTAAACCTAAAACCTAACCCCTAAACTCTAAAACCCTAGAACCCTAAAACCCTAAACCCCTAAACCCTTCTAAGATTTGGCAACTCAACGTGAGCCCAAGGCGCCAGCCGGCTACTGCACTTTCGGATCGTTCCTAGCGCGCTAGGGCATGGAAGGATTTAGCCGTAGAGTCTTCTGGAAAAGTCCCCAGTGGTGGGGTTGAAAAGGATATATATATATATATAGGGATAATGGAAAAGAAAATGAAAGCTACTATTTAGGGTGTAGGGGTTTAGTGTATAGGGTTTTAGGGTTTAGAGGAGTAGTGTCCACCAAACCCTAAGCTCCAACAACCAGCAGGTGAGAAACTTTGCAACTGCAAGGAAACCCCGTTCCTTATCATGTAATTCCTTAACAGCAACCCAGCCTAACAACCAGCCAGTGAAAAGCTTTGGTACCCTAAACCCTATACCCTAAATCTAGGGCCAGTGAAAAGCTGTGGTGCAGGAGGCGATACAGGCCAAAGAGGAAGCCAAAGCAGCGAGCTTTGGCACAGAGATGAGAATTAGGTTCTAGGAGAGTATGGGGTTACGGTTTAGGTGTTGAAGGGTTTTAGGGTCTAGGGGTTTAGGGTTTGAAGGGTTCAGGGGTTTAGGTTTTGAGGTTTAGGGTTTAGGGGTTGAGCGGTTTAGGGTTTGAGGGTAGATCTCAAGATCCTTAGGGGAAACTATTAAGGTTTCTGAAGGTCCTACAGGAAATCTAGGTTGAAGGGGTTTAGAGTCTAAGAATTAGGGGCTTAGGGTTAAGGGTGTAGGGGTTAGGGTTTTAGAGGTTTAGGGTTCAGGGGTTTAGGGGTTGGGTTTAGGGGCTTGAGATTTAAGAGGTTTTTTGATGGGTTTAGGGTTTGAGGGCTTGAGGGTAGATTTAGAAATCCCCTTGGGTGAACCTATTTAGGGTTCCTGTAGGTTTCACATCAAAAATGAAGGGGGAAATTCTGCTCCATGACGACCATTTTGGGAACAAGACTTTGGATCAACTGCCAGATCCAGGTATTTCCTTGGGTTGCCAGGCCTACAAACCAATGTAAGCCTGCCAGGGCTGTACGCATTGTAGAGTACTCTATGAGTCTGCCGTATCACTGCGGAATTATTAGGCCAGCCACATCGGCGTAGTGGATTCTCCTTTTCAGTTGCCAAACATGCTACAGATAAGTTAGAGGGAGCATGTAGGCCTTCCTGCTAGGCTTCCGTTGAGTTGCCCATGCCCCGTTCCTTTCTCACATGGCAAGGATGTAGCAGCAGCGCTTAGAGATGATGGTTCAGACTACTCTTGGGCTCTACTGTTGGGCGACGTGCCACTATGGCTTCAAACGCGTCCAGAGATGCTAGCAATCGCGACTTTTAGCCACGTTGACTAAAATCTACCTGGAAGCTCGCGTATGTATATAGGAGTATATTTAGGGATTGTAATGCCGCGGCGTTCTGGGGTGCATTCTTATATGGAGGTTATATGGAGATTGGGGGGTTGCATGTTATACTATAGTAATTGAAGGGTTGAAATGAAGTGATGTTTCTAATGATGCGATAGCACCCTTTTCCAGCCCTGTCCCGTCTGGACATAGTTGTGTGTTTCCAACAGATTGAAGCTCGTAGCTAAACTTTCAACTATAAACTAGCACCTAAACCCTAAACCCTTGGGACAGACCTCCATGGTTCCGAGTTGTGGTACTTGGGTTGAAGTCACAGCCCAGGTGAGACAGTGAGACTGAAGAATCCCATGTCCGTCACACAGACTCCCAGAATCCCCTGATGATCCCTATACATCCCGAGGGTTCCCTAGGACCTCCTGGATTTGAGACATTAGAAAACTCAACTTTCTTGGGGGCATCTTCGGGTTCCTTGAACCTTCCAGGAAAGCAAAAGCTGAGAAGGCAGAAGCAGAAATGTTCCTTGGCCAGAAAACGGAAACTAGCCTAGTTCCCCTTTGCCTCACCAGCTTGTCTTCCTTGATTTGTACAGCTGTGGGATACGCCTTATATTGGGTTTAAGGCTTCGGGATATTCTCCCCTATAATGGAAAATCAAATGGAGAAGAACATGGCAAATGAAATGAACACTGGGGTATTCCTTGTGGACAAAAGCTGCTGGCCATTTGCAGCGCGTGTCGGGATCCCGCAGTTCCAGCTAGCAAGAGGTGATTAGGGGCTTCAGGGTTAAAGGTTTAGGGTTGAGGCAAAGGCACGGTGCCTTTGAAGCACGTGTATCTTGGCTACACCTGGTAGGTTAGATGTAGCATGTAGGAGAACACATGGTTAGTTTCCCAAAAGAACAGGACCCTAATATGGACCCCGAAATATTATTACCCTTCCTATGGGGACCCCCACAAAAGTTACCCCTCCCAATTTTGCTGAACTCTAAACCTTGTATATTCCCCCTGAAACCTGTATAAAGGTCCCGCTAATTTTGGAAACCTCTACATTAGTAGACAGCCGATACTGGCATAGACAGGCATCAGGTTTTGTCTATGGTGTGGCGGCTACCTTGAGACCAACTCACCGTGTGAGGTTTTAGGGTTCAAGAGTCTGGGCCCTTGTTCCTGGGGTGCTTTTGTGCTTACTATATAAACCCCTTAAAACCCCAATCAAAAGCGTGACTGCCCAGGCTTGCAGTCAAGCAGAAAGCCGAAGAGGAGACAAAAGAAGCTAAGAAACTTGACTTCAGAAACTGAGTTTCACGGTAGGTCCCTTATCCCCTTTTCAGGGTCATACCCAAAAGGGCGCCCTGTTTTCTTCTTCGGTTACTGAGGATCCCAGGAAAGGGTAGTCTGTCCAGCGCACTGCAAGAAGAACTAAGCCCAGAGAAACTCAGCCGCTGCCTATGGTCTCACTTGAGCTATAGTCTGAACTCTTCAAAGGGGGATTACATTAAGGATTATGTGTGTGCGTATTATAGGGGTTACTAAGGGGGATACTAGGAGTTTAGACCATAGCTCATTTAAGGTTCATTGCAATCAGTACCCCTGCTGTCTCCGAAGCATCTCATGAAGGTTGTTGGGGTCAGTGCGAAGGTACAGCCCTTCCCGTCTGCATCCAAGATGTTGATATCAACCTCGCTCACAAAAAGACTCGCAAAAAGCACAACTTTCTAGTGCTGCAAAACGAGAACATACGAAGGGCAGAGTGAAAGCAGGAGCTAGTTGTTGAGAATGCCTTCACAAAGCAGAGACACACCTGTGCGTAAATCCGAAATTAAGCATTAGACATAGAGCTGAGCATACGAGTCGCAGGTTCTGAATGCAACAGGTTACCACGCGTGCCCCCACTTCAGCGTTTCCAACAATTCGGGATCTCTTTCTGGGCTCCCTACTTATGGAAACCCAAACCCTAAACCCTGAGCCTTGTATCTACCCAGACCCCCTTAAGGATCAAATAAATAGAACCTGTCAAAATGACCCCTTTACGACTGGGGGCACGGATTACTGGGAGGCTCCATCTGTTGAATCCTTTGAAAAAATCTGGGTCAACGCTAAGCATTGGGTCATTCCCGCATACAGTAACTATCCTTGAAGGCATCTTAGTGAGGAACCATTATAACTCGTATTACCTCTTGTGGGAACAGTTACTGTAATGGAGAATATACCCTACACCATAAACCCCACACCTTACACCCTAAAACCCTTCACCTTGTGTAACCTTAAACCCCTCACCTCGTGTAACCCAAAACCCTTCACCTCGTGTAACCCAAAACCCTTCACCTTGTGTAACCCAAAACCCCTAAACCCTTCACCTTGTGTAACCTTAAACCCTTCACTAAATCCCAAACCCTAAACCCTAAACCCCCCAAACCCAAAACCCTTCACCTTGTGTCTACTGGCCTTGTCATGAAAAGCCTCGTTGAGCTCAGGGCGGCAGCGGAGAAGGCAAGATGGACGGCCTTGCCAAAGGGACCAAGCCATCCTTCCCCATAGGGTTTAGGGTTGAAGGCATTGCTATTTGAAAGTCCTATGTTGCCCGAAGTACCTGAAGGGACCAAGCCATCCTTCCCCATAGGGTTTAGGGTTGAAGGCATTGCTATTTGAAAGTCCTATGTTGCCCGAAGTACCTGATACTTGGGGAAACTTTCAAATTTTCTATTCTGCACCCCAGGAGGCCGCAAAACCTTGTGTTTCTGTTCTTCTTTAAAAGACTTGCTGAGGGAGTTCTATAGGAAATTGGCTTCCAGCTTGAAAATGTTCATGGCATACAAGCGGTAGCAAGATCTACAGAGGCAAGGATACGTCTTCCTCAGCTGACATGCGCATGGCAGGGCGCCTCTGTGCTTTCAAAGTGCTTCTGCTTTGAAGGGCTGCGCTGGAGGACGGTGAGTTTCTTCCTTCAACACACAAGGCTAATGTCCTTTGATTGGCTGAGTTTACATCACCTACTCGCTTTTTTCAGGGAAGAAGACCTAACTATATCTATGACTCGACATGGCAGCCTGGAGGCAGATAGCCATGCCATGGTGTTTTCATGTCAAAATGACATGGGTCAAGGTGTAGGGTTTAGGGCTTAGGCTTTAGGGTTTTGGCTTTGATGTTTCAACTCCCAGGAGCATGGAATGCCCTTTAATCCTCAAGAATATCCACGGAGGCACTTCAAGAACTGAAGGCCGCGTCAGAAACCGCGAGGTCCGAGTTGCATGGGATCAGTGTTGGGGCTCAGGGTCTCCCAAGTTAGGCTTCCCAAAATTAGGGGTACCTAGGGTTTCCCAAGATTAGGGGTACCTTCTTGGGGGGTCGCAGTAATAAGGATGATAGTCTTCTGGGGTCTATAGTGGGTCCCCCGATTTTGGGAAATGCCGGAGCATTTACTATTTTTTCCCTCGTAGCCCTTACGCAACTAGAAAATACCATACCGCAGAACCCTCTTTCCATTTAAATGGTACTTTCCCAACACCAGGGGACCCCAATATAGACCCCGACATCTTATAATCCTTGTTATGGGAACTCTAAACCCTAATTGTAGAAAACTCCCACATGGCCCCTACAACCCTAAATCCCTAAACCCTAAACCCCCAAAGCTTAAGCCCTAAACCCTAAACCCCTACACCCCTAAACCCTAAAACCCCAAACCCCTAGACCCTAAACCCCGAAACCCTAAACCCCGAAACCCTAAACCCCCTAAACCCTAAACAACGTCGCAGCAACTTGCAGGAGTTTGTCATTTCTCAACTCAAGAACTTGAGAGCCCCAAGTTTCCCAAAATTAGGTGTATCGTTAAAGGGGGTCTAGAGATTATATGGGGCTATATCGGGTATAGGGTTTCCCAAAATGAAGGGTCCATTTCTGGAGGACCCCATGGTAGAGACCCCCTGGAAAGGAAACTAGCGATACCTTAAAAGAAGGTTGTAGGGGATATAGGATGTAAGCATTGGTTTCCTACAATTAGGGGTTTCTTTCTAGGGTTCCCGATAATAAGGATTGTAGTATTTTGGGGTCATTGCCATCAGGGTGTAGGACATTATGTCGGAACGGCTTTCGCGTTGCTAGGTCTGATTTGCAGGTTCTGCGCGCGTACACTAAGCCCTCACTAAACATCAAAAGAAGCCTTGCGGAGAAAAAAGCCTGGGACTTGCGCTTTGCATGTGCCAGGACCCTTCTAGTACCCTTAATGGGATATATGGTCCCTAATAATGGGTACTTAGGCTCTAATAGAGGGTAGGAGGAGGGTCTAGGTAATTACCTTCTGCCATTGCTTCACCACTATAACTCCTGGAGATTAGCCTCGGTCTAAGCCATCCTGTCTTTGGTAAATTTCCCCAACTCTACTTTGCGACAAGTCCTGCTGGCAAGCAGGCTGGGTTCAGATACTTGTAGCTAAAGCCATTAAGGCCGGAAGGTAAAGATGGATGGCCCATGGACCGACCCGCTACGTTGGGGGTTATGCAGGCCAGTCCTCTGTCGTAGACATTCCCAGGATTTCTGGCGATGTAAACAGACACGTCCGCTGTGCTGACATGAGCGTCCAATCCACCAATTACTTGTCCAAGGATTCATAGCGTGTTAGTTTGGGCAAACCCTCCACAAAGCAACCTGTTACTCATCATGGAGTCAGCAGCATGAACAAAGACATCAGACAAGGATCGTACGACTTTACTACTAGAAGGGAGCACTGCAGCAACCCGCACACAACACAGTAATGCTGAATGCACACTGCTGGCAACACTGCACCCCACACACATCCTTACCAGTACTATTACTATGAGCAATACTATAACTGTAATTGTTACTAGCATTCTTACTCTTAGTATGACTATAACTCTAGCTATTACCATTGCCACTTCTGAAACCCTAAACCCTAAACCGGCCGTTTCTGCCTCAGGAAGGCAGAGGAAGCAAAGGCCAAGGCTGAGAAATCCGTGCAGGAGCAAATCACACTTGCCGTACTCAGGGGCTTATGGGGATTTTAGAGGGCTGGATATATGGTTTAGGGTACCAAAAATGGAGAATCAAATGGAAGAATGGAGAAGTAAATGGAATCTGGTTTTACATAGGGCTTTAGAGGGATGATTACCAATATTGTGCGCCCATATTCCTATTAGAGTTGTAGTATAGGGAACCTAAAGTGCAGCTGCAAATCATATCTTTTTAAGTGTTTAAACGCTACATTAGGTGTGAGGGGTTGGATTTTAGCCTTGGACGGTGATTGGTAACATGGTGGGTTCCTGAGAATTGAAGAGCATCTTTAGCATCCCTAAAATCAGGAAAACTACCTCACATTCTGGGCTGTGGGCGGGAAAGAATCCCTTGAGCAAAGCCGCCAACTAGGATGAAATGTGATGCGGAGCTTTACAATTGTAACCTTTTCACCAGTTTGGGGTTAAGGCAATACCTAAACCCTAAACTCTAAACCTCAAACCCTAAACCCATAGGACTGCCCCCCCAATATGCATACATCTCTGGCCTGCAACATTGAGAGGATGCGAAGAGGAGATTTAGCCCAGCGTAAGACTGCCCAGCCAGCCCAACACCCCGCGTTTAGGGTTTCAGGATTTAGGGTTTAAGGGGGATATACCCTGAATGATATTAGGATCTATTCATGTGATTTACAGTACATGAAGATTTGCGAGATGATTTGGTGTATCCTTCGCAATTGAAGGGTAATGTAAACTCGTGATTGATAAGCCCTCCTCCTTTGAAGGGCCTGAATATAGCAGGATCCGCTATTGTAACCCCTAGTAAGGGGAGGGGATGTATTCATCAGCAGTCAACACCCTAAACCCTAAACCCTAAATTGTAGTTTCCATTTCTTTTCCATTATCCCAATATAACCCCAATGGGGTCTGGGTTATTGTGCGCCTTGTGTTCAAAGAGGACCTGAAAGCTGCAGCGGAGCTGCCTGGCTGCACAGCTACGCATTGCCAAAGACCACTACTGCCCGGACCCCTAAAGAATTGGGTTTAGGGTTTGGGGCTTAGGGGTTTAGTGTTTGGGGGTCTAGGGGTTTAAGGGCTTAGGGGTTTGGTGCTCAGGGTTTAGGGTTCAGGGTAAAGAATCCAAAAGATGCAGCTTTCCAATAATTCCCTAGGTTCCCCAGTGTTAGTAGTGGTATCTTTTTTTTGTGGGAGGCAGGGCTCCATGCCTTGGATCTTTAGGGGGTCTAAGTATGGACAAGATACTGGAAAATTGAATGGATGTCAGGGCAGGAATGCAGGAAAGCAAAAGACAAGTTGTGTATTCAGGGCTTACGATTTCGGAAAGGTCAAATCAAATCCCATGGGCAACAAAAGTTGACATTGGTGGCCTTCAACCCTAATCCTCAAAGGGCCCAAGGACTGTAAACGGCTAGTAGGGAATGAAGGACCTGTTTGCATCGCCATAGGCCAAAGGCATGAGGACAGTAGGATCCTGGAGGGACCTGCCATGGACATTTTGGCGCGGGTTTAGCCTGCAGGTTTTAGGGATGTGCGCCCCTTAATTTTCAGGGTTTAGGCTTTAGGGTTTAGGGTTTAGACCTTAGGAATTAGGGTTTAGGGTTTAATTAGGCTTTAGGGGTTTGGAGTTGAGGCTGTAGGGTATAGACTTCGAGTTAGTGCGCAGTACCACCCAGGTAGCTGCTTCACGCATATTGTTTGCTGCCTGAAGCACGAGGGTTTAAGGTGTGTAGCGTCAACATGCTATTACTGCTCATGATGCACCTATACATGCGTGACCACTTGGTTCGTCATTCTACTGCAGCACTGCATAGTCTCGCCTCACTCAGCCTTGCTGAACTATACTTTGAATACTTACTGCCCCCATTCAGCAACAGTTGGATAACAACCACACGCAATACAATTGTTTCTAGCCTTTCATGTGACTGCCTACTATAGTCTGTTACTGGGAGAGGGGAATACCCAAGCTATACCTCTCAACCCTAAACCCCTAAACACTCCAACCCTAAACCCCTAAACACCTAAGCCCTAACCATTATACCTCAACGTGCCAAGACAAGGAGAGCCACCATGCTCCACACATCTTATGGTCTCGGGTGTATAGTCCCCCTTACGTACATAGAATATGGTTTTGGGTATATTAGAATAAGGTCCCCATATACCCCATATTCTATCTAGTTAAGCGGGACTATAGGGCTTAAAGTTTAGGAACATGGTGACTGTATTACTACTAGTATCTCGCCATATCTTTGTAGTAGTGTACTTCTCACAATCCCAGGACCCCGAGCTTTACCTCAACCCTAAACCCCAGAGCCACTGAGAGTTCTGAGGAAGGAAAAGCAGAGCTCTGCAAAGACTGCGGAAGGCAAACTCGAGCAGGCAATTTCCGCCAAGGAGCCGTTCATCTTGCAAGGTATGGCTCTACTAGGACCTAGGAGTTTCCTGATTTCAGGTTTTGCTTGGCATGAGCTATAAACCGCAAGTAAACAGCATAATCGTTTGTTGAGGAAAGGGATAGACTATATTATACTACAATATACTATGTAATACAGAGCAGATTCTGTTTTTTTTTTGTGCGTTGACTTTTGGATGCCTGGTGAAAAGGCGGACCCCAGCCCACGAATTCGTGTGTACTTTAGTCTAAACCTGAACCCCAAAAGTAGGTAAAATAATAGCCCAAAGACCAAAAAATAGCCCAAAAGGCCGTTATTCTACATACTTTGGGGGTCCTTAAAGTGGGTTATATGAGGGCTGATGTAGGGTTATTCGGGGATAATGTAAAGTCTAGACTCCTTGACGGAGGTTATATAGGGATTATTTCGGGAATTACTATAAAGGTTCTTTAGGGGCATACTAGGAGTTTACACCCTAAACCCTAAACCCTAGACTAGGGGTTCCTTAGGGGGCATACTAGGAGTTTAGACAACGGCCCATGTATCTGCGGTACATTCGGAAAAAAGGGTGCCCATATCATCAAAGGGTTACTGGGGAACCTAGGCTCCGATTTTCCCCCATTGCCAGGCTTCCATGTGGGTTGTTCTCAAAATTATGGGCCCCTTGTGGTTATAGGTTCGATTACGGCACCTAATATCTAGGGGTACCAAGATGGGACCCTAATTTTGAAAACTACCCCTGTCCACCTTCGCTTGGCAGGTAGTGTCAAATCCTGCATGCTTTCTGCCTTTTGGTCTTCACATGATGCTTTATGACAGGGCGTAGCATGCGCGAGCGTGCAACATTTCCACACAACGAGAGGTGTTGCCTGAGAGGAGCCGGCTTCACAAAATCTGCTGCTCGCTCGTTTCTCTAAGTTAGGGGTGCTTTGAACGACCATTTCGTCTGAATGAGAAAGCTCAGGCCAAAGCTTTGTGCACGGAGCCCAAGAACACTTCATGTCTGGAGCCTGGAGCCCCCCAATCATGCCGTTCTTTGCAAAACGAACAAATGGTCAGTAGCACCAAAATATGACAGAAAGAATGAGTAAAATATGACATCAAATCGCCTGCTTGTATCAGGACGCTGCAGAGAAGAAACTCGAAGTTGCCCGGCCGCAATCAAGATTCTGGCCAACAAGCCTTGTTCTTGTCTTCCCTGTGAAGGGGGATTGTAGAAGCCGAAACAGGCATGATTGTAACACACCCCCAAACCCCATTTTGCTTGCATTGGCTCCCTCCTTAGCTGAATTTTGAATTTAGGGCATAGCTTGCCGAAGCAGTTAGCCAATACGAAAAATGTCCCGTCCTGTTATTGCAAAGTGTGTTGAGTGTCTATGGTGTAAGGACGTGCCGTGGTAGAACGCCACATGCTGCGCGATTTAGATTTACCCTACACCCTATACCCCCTATACGGTAGCCCTTTATTTTGGGAAACCCCATTTCAATGCAAAAGCAGGTGCTAATGCAAACTGGGATTGTCAGCACTGGGATCAAAACAGGGTTTAGGTTTTAGGGTGTAGGGTTAGGGACTTGCGGAGCAAGCAGAAACCTTTGGACTTGTAATTCAGCATCTACCCCAACTTATGAGCCCAAACCCAGAATCGGAAAAACCCCAAACCCTAAATCCTAAAGTCCCTGAACTCTAAGCCCTAAACCCTAAGCCCTCAATCCCAAATGCCCCAAACCCTCCACAAGTACAAGGAGATGCGTGTGCAGAACGACAAGGAAAAGGCAGAGGCTAGGACCGACGTAAAATGAGTTGCTGTTACGGAACTTAAAAGAAGTTACTAGATGGGGGAAACCTTATTATTTACCATATATATACCCATTATGATAACTTAATTTAAGTTCCTTAACAGCAGAGTTTAGGGGCTTGGGGTTTAGGGTTTAGGATTTACGTGCTTTGGGGTTTAGGGGGATAGCGAGGGCTATATAGGGTTCATATGGCCAAATAGGGTTTAGGGCCTACTTCGAGAGACGCTGGAGTTAGGTAATATGCTTGATACTTAATTGCCATTAATAGGGTAACGATGGAGCATCAATTTTAAAAGAAAATGGAAGATGAAATGGAAACTACTGAGTTGTCCAGGGTTTAGGCTACATAGTGTAGCATAGCCCACTAGGAATCCCGATATAACACCACGGTAACCCTATGTAAGTAGGTTAAGGAGTTCCTTAACTCACTAGTAACCCCAGGTTCCCTCAAAGTACAGGCGGCTTGGACTTTGAGCAACATTGCGCTGACGCAGTGTCTTTTTGCATGCGCTACTAGAAGCAGCTCATGGTGACCTGGGCTCTTTGCACCTACTTATGCCAGAAGTCCCAAAAAACGGATCTCATCAGCTGCACGTGAAACTTCCCCGTCCAGAACCTGAACCTCCACCTGCCTACCTCACTCAAAAGCACTTCAGATGTAAGTGTTGTTGCATCGGTGTTCGGTATCGAATTCCAAAGTTTGTGGCACTGAATTGCCGGGCTTACTTAGAGTGTAGCTGAGGCACTGCGCAGAGTGTTGCTCTATCAAGGGATACCTTGCAATTCGGACTCGTCCACATCAGAACGTCGAGCAGGTTTTGATTGTGAGAAAATGTCGGGTTGATTCCAACATGTATGTAGGAGTTTCTCAAAATAATCCCTATATAATCCCTACTGAGGACCCCCATAATCCCTATGTAACCCCTATAATATCCCCTGGGGTCCCTAGGGTACCCCCTTTTTGAGAAACTCCCATGTCTTAAGTGGCACCTTGTAAGTTTATCTGTATGATTGTGCAGCGCACCCCTTCTTGGGTGTTGAAGTTCATCCACAACAAGATAGAGCTCGGACTTAGTGGCAACCCTGTCCCTGATTCTGACCCTTACCTTTCTGAGCATTCAGCATCCTTGTGAACGACTTTCAGGATGCCTGTATGCACACTTCGCTACACACGCTACACATTCGGGTGGTTGTCAAAATGATGGTCCCTTTTTGGGGTACCCTATATATTAGGTGCCGTATTATAAACGGGACCCAAAAAGGGACCATAATTTTGACAACCACCCGTTCTTGTGTTTCAAAGGCCAAGAAGGCATCGCAAGAGCAGCAGCAGAAGCTTGGGGAAGCACATGTGCTTTGGCAGAAAGTGAACTCCGACATCTTAAACCGCGCCGCGTGTGCGTGTACTGTAGGGGCCTGAATAATTACCAATATTATGGTTCCATATTTCTTTTATGGTTATAGTATATGGTATCTCAAATGGACCTCAAAATGATATTGGTAATTATTTGATACTACACCCCTATATAACCCCTATATACCACAATATATTATACAGTAGTTTCCATTGTCTCTTCCAGTATGCTTGTATGGGTAATTATTTAGGACCTTGTAGTAGGGAGACTGAACTTCGACGGTCCATGGTGGTCATTTAACCGTGGTCCCGAACACTACTCAGGCTTCCTTTACAAAGCTTTCCTTGTTGTAAGTATAGTCCCCCTTAAGTAGATAGAATATGGGGTATATGGGGATCCTATTATAATCTACCCAAAGCCATATTCTATCTACTTAAGGGGGACTATACCCATAAGGTAGTAGACGGTCTTCAGCAGACTTGTGGGCTTCTTGTTGTGTCCCTGGTTGGATCTTCGAAGAACAGATGATACGATGACTGCAAGTCTGTCACAGCCCGCACTAAGATTGCACAATCTGTCCATGCAGTATTTGCAACGAAGCTCTAGGCCCTAAATAGTACTTTCCATTTTATTTTCCACTATCCCAATGTAACACCAAAAAAGAGGCTTCATCCTTTGTGCTGCAGGCAGAAATGACTAGCGAAGGCGGAGCTCACTCCACGCCAGTATTGGGGAGAATACTAGAAGCCTTATTACGGGGAGCCCAATTTAAGAGGTACCCCAAGCTCTTTCTGCCCCTGGAGGTCGCCAGTATTCGGGGCCCCAAACTTCCACGTTATGTTTTGGGGTTGCTGGTTTATGAGTGAGGGTTCAGGGTGTCCCTTGTTGGAGGTTTTGTTGAGTTTATGTGTCCACGGCTCTGCTTGCAAAGTCCCGTTGGTGATGACACCCTGGATAGCTTCACGAAAGCCTTCAAACCGCATGCGCCCCAATTCCCAAGGAGCAAACGTTGAAGGTGAAGGACAAAGAGATGAAGACCTTGCGCCCTTCATCTTTAAATGGTACTTCCCTAAGTAGGGGTCCCCAATATAGCCCAATATCTTGTTTTCGTGATTATAGAGACCCAGAAAAGATCCCCAATTGGGTTTCAGGAGAGCAGGCTTTGGGTGACTGGCGATTGCGCATCATCGCTAGCAACTTAAACCAGGATTTCGGCTTTACAATTACAAACGGAATTGTCAAATAGCTTCCTTTACATGTTCATGTGTATTGTCCTAAGGTTTGGGAATAACGTCTAGGAGGTCACAAGTGAAATCGGAGTCCATCATGCTATCAAACGAAGATTATGCAGTGGCCAGCTCATGGCGCAATATGAGCGCTTGACAGGAGCGAATATGAGCTATAGTCTAAAACTCCTTAAAGGGGGTTATATCGTTTATAATATATGGAACATGACGTGGGTTATTAAGGGGGATACTAGGAGTTTAGACCACAGCTCATATGAGTGTTACAGTATTTTTTTGCGGAGCTCCACAAACTGAAGCTCAAAGTCCATGTTTTACATGCGTCGTCAGTTTAGGTAATGCATGGGCATAAATATAGAGTTATAGGGGTAATGGAAAATGGAGACTGTGTAGTATATTAGGTATATACTGGGATATGACAGGAGTCTTGCAGTTTTCAAACTGTAGTTCGGTTCATTGCTAACATCGCTAGCCTCAAGCTAAAGGGGGCTTTCCAATGATTAGGGGTAGCTTTTCTGGGGTCCCCCCATGTCGCGAAACTACCATATGCCTCTCTCAGAACGAGCTTGTACACTTTGGTAGCAACTCGTGTCCGCAACCTGGCGAAAGTTCTTCGACGTGCTGTTTGGTAGGCTCACCTTAACTGGGCTGCTCTTGGGAAACTTAACTTAAGTTATCATACTGGGTATATATAGTAGATAATAGGCTTTCCCCAGTATAGTAACTTAACTTAAGTTCCTTAACAGCAACCCGTGGAAAACTGAGCCCGCATGCGCATGGGTGGCTCTCAAAATTATGGTCACTTTTTGGGTACCCTAAATATTAGGTGCCGTACTAGAATAGGGATCCAATAAGGGACCATAACTTTGACAACCACCCGCA
>CAJNIZ010001129.1:4936-19143 GCA_905231905.1 Symbiodinium pilosum | reverse complement strand
GGTTTAGGGGTTAAGGTTTATAGGGTTTAGGGAATCCTAAGCCGTAAGCCCTACACCGTAAATCCCTTGCACCTTACACCCTAGGCTCGAAACCTAGACACCTGAAGCCTTTACCTTGTAAACCCAAACCTGCACCCCTGCTAAGCTTAAAAAGCCCAAGCCCTCAGCCCCAGACGCACAAGCCTGTACAGTAAACCCTGAAACTCTCAACTCCAGACCCCTCAACCCAAGAACTGGCTCATAATCTCAGAACCCAATCCGAAACCCTAAGCCCTAAACCCTAAATCCAACCTGAAACCCGCAAGCCGCATAGGGCCTAGCAGAGCGATTGAGCTCCATAAGCCGGTAGCCTTCAAGGCTAAGGGCTTTGCCCTTTCAGGGTCCCCCCGGCAGATTGTCAAGTTCATGTAGCTAGGCGTTGAATGTTGTCAATGTGGATTTGAATATACGCCTCAGGGTTGAAAGTTTGGGGTTGAGGAGTTCGGGTTTAGGGTTGAAAGTAAACGGTGACAGATGCACCTGAAAGGTCTCCCAAACACGGTACTGATGCATGTACATGTGCCTTAAGTCGTCTTTGTGGTCGCGAATGTGCGGCAAGCGGGCGAATGCTATTCAAGTGTCATGCCTGCAGCATGCTAGGAGGCCATTGTAGACAGCAACTACTGATAACTTTACTTGCCACCGTGTAGAATAGGCAAAGTAGCTGTACTTGGCAGAGTTCTACCTAACGGTCATCGTCCAGTACTACTACCTACCTTCGACCTTCAAGTTTCCTGAACCCTATACCCCAAACCCTAGACCCTCTAGTACCTTAGATATAGACGCATGCTCCACATCTGCCATCAAACCAGGATCCAAAATCATTACCAATATCCTGGTCCCTATAAGGGGTTCTAAGGGATGTATGCGGATTAGGATTTAGGGCTTAGGATTCAGGGTATAGTCATTAAGGTTTATTGAATCATGCCAATAGCCCATATCATGGTCACGGATCCCTTGCGTACTTCTACTAGGCGGTACCTTAAAGGTTTAGGGCTTAGGGTTTCGGGCTCAAACTGAAATATTGGAAATCATTTAAGCTGTTGTAATTGCCATCGACACGGTGGTATTCAAGCCGATTCATGATTCATCCTTCGGCCCTCATCCCCAACTTGCAAGTTTCTGAAACCAAGGTCCAGTTAAGGGCCCTTGCAGGTGGTTAGATACTTGGGGGGTCAGGGGGACTTAGTAAGTAGTCCCCCTGACCCTCCAAATATTATCAGGTGGGTACCCTCAACAGAGGCCTGTGTACAGACCTACCACGAAGGTTAACCCACCTGGTCACTTCCCCACGTGGAACTGCTCTTGATTCAGGAGTCCCCCATACACCCTGAAAAATGTTGGATCTTTCCAATGGCAACTCCTAGGGAAGAGGTCGGCAATTTCCAGAAAAGTCCAGAACACAATCCCAACCTAGGGAAGGAGACTTACTGACAAGCAGCCGTAGTTGGCCACGTCAGCAATACTGTGCATCCTCGAAAAATCAGGGCTCTGTCAACACCCAAATGCTTTGCGAGTTTAGGGTTTGGGTTTGAGGTTTAGGGTTCGAGGACCGCACATATGGAGTTTCAGACCCCCCAAAAAAAACATTCAGATTGGAGTATTTGATACCTAAAAAAATGATATGCGGGTACTTAGACCCTCTAAAATCGCTGACTTTTGGAACCTTGCATGAGCCTGAGTTTCTTAGGCCAAGGGCTCCAAATAGCCCAGTGTAGGTAGTATTTGTAGACTTTCAGACCCAATGTAGGCATCCTCACTTATACATATAAGGCCACAGGGTAATGATGGTTTCGGTCTATTCGCAGTGTTACGCACTCGCACTCTCCCAGACAGTTCTGCTCCTGTAGGTGTATGGAAGCTACATAGGGTGCTGTTGCACACCCGAAGGGTCCATGGAATTACCCAGGTAGGCATTTGGAAACCTCTTCGGGCTTAATATGTATACCCAGTACCTACATGGACCCTTTGGGACAGAGCTGGGTCTGGGGTGATGGAGCAATGGGGAGGGTCCCGTCTGAAGACACATGCTTCCTTTGAGACACGTGGGGACCCCAAAAGCACCCAAAAGTTTGGGGGACTTATCCCCAATCATGGAGAATCATAGGGAAACTGAAACCGACAAAGGGGTTATATAGCGGTAGTTACACAACACGCGCTGGGGACAGGGCATCCCATAAACGCTGGGGCTTTTAGTGTCCTAGGTTCGCGTGGCATGCTCTGGACCTAATGAATGATCAGGATTGGCTACCGCCTCTGACGTAGCACATTTTATCTCTCAACCGTCGAACCATTGTGTAAGTCTTCAGCTCTACGTTACTTGTATAGGTCTCTTACAAATTTAAAGGGAACGCCCCAATGGCCCTAATTGGGTCTCAAAAACGGTGCGTCTTAGACATATGAAGGAATAACAAAAAGATCATCTGGTCCGATATTGGGATACTATTTGATAAGCTCCCAACCCTAAATCCTACAAAACAACAAGAATACTTTCAAAGGGACTCCTGGATACGATCCAACCCATCATAGTCCCCATAAAAAAGCTAGAATATGGGGTATGGGGATCTGATTCTGGTCTAGCGGAAAGTACGCATTGCATCTTAAGGGGTCTATAGCGGGCGATTCATCTGTGGGTACTCGTCGGGGCCCCAACCAATCGGCAAACATCGCATGAGAGCCGGTCCCAGCCCAGACGCCGCCCTTCACCTTGAGCCGACGCACCCATCCAGGATTAGGGCTTAGGGGTTAAGGATTTAGGGTTTGGGGTTTGGGGTTTAGGGGCTAAGGGTTGGTTTAGGATTAGGGTTGAGGGGTTAAGGATTTAGAATTTAGGGGCTTTGGCCGGGTCTCATCTTAAGGTTTAGGGGTTTTAGGTTTCTTGTTTAGGGCATAGGATGAAGACTGTGAATTGTGAATGCTTCTTATGGTCACCCACAGCGCGGATGGTTGCTTAGGTCCTGGCGGCGGCAGCATGCGTTTGGGCTGTTCATTGGGATGCTGCCGGAAAATGCTTAGTTTAAGTTCCTGACGGTGCTTTAGCATGAGAAATTCTAAGCTGTATTGGGCGATTATTTAAAATTACTGGTTCCACTTTTGTGGGGGGGGTCCCTATAATAAGGATTACATTATCTTAGAGTCTACATTGTGGTCCCTTGATTTGGGAAACTGCCATGGGGGATTCCTAAAAATCACAGTATCGTGGGGTCTATGGTAAGGTCCCCCTACGTATGGAATCTACCGTGTTCGACAGCCCCCTAGACTTTGCGCTCGAGGGCGCTCCGCCCCCACACTTCGCTTGCTGTTCTTTGTGGCTGCTTAGGGTTTAGGCTTTAGGGTTCAGGATTTAGCGTTCAGGATTTAGGGTTTAGGATTTAGGTTTCAAGGTTTTGGGCGTAGGGTTTAGGGCTTAGGATTTGGTAGCCTCAGCCTCCACAAGCAGGACACTAGAAGAGTGTAAGGTCCTAATTTGGGGGATTGGGGGTACCCAAATGTTCTCTTATTAATGACTGCATGCTTGCTTTGTACTGCAACAGTGGTGAACATATCCTCCGGAATGGCAAGCCTGTTCCTCCAAACAGCCCAATGTAGGTTACGTAACATTTGTAGACCGAGGGGCCCAATGTACATGTTTCATTTAAGTTCACAGTGGCGTTGTTAGATCTCAGAAAAGTGCATGGTCTTCTCCGCGCAGTTCCCAACCGCAGAGTATGTAAACGCAGAATACCCCTGACGTACCCAACCGCAGAGTATCCTGCGGCGGCACAAAGCCCAACCGCTTTCCCCCGTGCCGAACCACACAATTTCCTGCCAGCTTTCAAAAGCAGAATATCCCGGCAATGCCCAACCGCAGCGTATCCCTGCAGCGCCCAGCCGCAGCTTATCCCAGCAATGCCACAATGCCCAACCGCACGCTTGCTGTGCCCAACCGCAGAGTATCCCTGTAGTGCGCATTTGCAGCGCTCAACCGCAGATCATTTATCCAGCGCCCAACCGCAGGGTATCCCGTGCCGCACCCAGAGTCTCCTTGCCTGCAGCGCGCAACTGTAGAATATCCCTGGAGTGCCTAGCCCAAAATATGAAGGCAAAACCCATGGGAATGGCCTGCAGGGGGAACGCCCGGCAGCCTTTGACGAATTCGTCAGACAGCCAGAAGGTCAGGACGAAGGTAGTCGAAGCCAGGGTGGCTTGGACGAGCTTAGGCGAAGGGCCACAAGCTGTTTACCAAGGCCATCAAAAATCTTCCGCTAAGCAAAACTAGGTTACGAAGGCAATTTTTCCTGCGAACCTGAATTACACGAAGCAGCAGAGGCCCTTAGGGGAAGAGGAGCGAGGGGTAGGGTTTGACGAGCTTGGACGCAGGCGCCCTTGAAAATTCTCCAGAGGCTCCCTGCACTGCCCCAATCTCAGGGTTTTATAGGGTTATATTGGGGTTATGTTAGGGTTATGTTGGGATTATATTGGGGTTATATATCCCTGGATGCCTAACCTCACAGCATAAACAATGTGAAGCCCAAGCCTCACACAAGCCGCCCCACCGCCCCAACCGCAGTTCTTGAAATGTATTACTTGTTATGTCTGCAGGCTGGCACAGCGCTTTCGAATTACAAGTGTGGCAATTTTCGAAGTAGATAACTTGTAGACATGGAGCGCCAAGCAAAGGCTTCTGGAAACGTATGACCAGATTATACTACAAACTCCTAGCATCCCCCTTAATAACCCCTATAATCGTCCCCTATAGTAGTCCCATATACAATCCCCCTTTAAGGAGTTTGGTTGGACTATGGCTCATATGCGGCAACACGCAACCTCAATTCTATCCATCCTGAGCAGCGTCGCGAGGCAAATGAGCGTGTTGCTCTTCAAGCCCTGCGTGACTGACCTGCATGGAGGCCAATGATGAGGCTTTCAGGTGTAGGGGCTTGGGATGTACGTATGAGTGCTTAGTACCCCGGGGCATAGAAACAGGAGCCGTGGGCAAAGCGCGTAGGATTTGAGGTATAGGATGTGTAGGGTGTATGGCGCGGAGTGCAGGAATTCAGGCCTGGCATTTGCGTTTGGTTGGGCTTAAGGTGTGAGGCCTAGGGTTCCACTGAAACCCCATTGCGCTTGGAGCAATAAAGTCCTTCAAAGAAACATGAGTGTGCACACGTGCAGAAACCATGGTCATATGACAGGTTCTTGTGAAGAAAGATGCTGACAACTTTCCGTGGTTGACAAGAGTTGCTGATAGCCTTTTGAAAGAAGAATTCTGGACAGTCCTAGCATGACAAACCAGATGAATTCCAGAAGTGTTCATTCTCCTGCCAGGCCCCGGAATGAGGTTATGGAATAGAGTGCAATGTACTTGCGTAAGTGTCATCAGGGGATCACAGCCGAAATATTAATTAGAGTTAAGGTGCCAAGTACCTTTTAGATTGCAGCACTTGAGACCGGGAAATCCATGTTTTGGGTTGTTGGGCCCTAAGGGTGTTTTGCATATAGCTTCTTCGCGCAGCCAATATACGCGCGTGAAGCACTGAGCCCGTGGCTGCAATCCCTCCGTCGTAGTTGTAGACGGAGCATTGTACCTCTTTGCATGTGCAGATCGTAAGTATCCGTATAGGGGCGTGCTACCCCAAAGCATATAACGAACTTCTAGTCTAGAAACCAAACTTGACATATGTATATATATATACACATGTATATCATTCATATATGTATATATATATATATTCCTTCTATTTGGGTACAGCCATATTGCTAATTTACCATAGAGAACCCTACTTTATGCTATATAGATGCTCAATATCCGTTGGGAGTGACATTTCTAGGCAAAGCTCTGTAGCAACTACATTGGTAGGTCTGCAACTGCAACTCTCCTCAACCAATCTGCGGCGACCGCCTGAAGTGAAAGAAAAGCAGGGGGCCCCAGTATGGACCCCCCTAACTGCTAGGAACCTAGACAGTAAACCCTAAACCCTCAAGCCCATGCAAACTTACCTGTTACATTGGGTTCCCGAATTTCCTTAATATTAAAGTTTCGAAGCCAAAAATCCGCCCCAAACCCTAAGTAATGGTAACAAACCCTAAACCCTGAACCAACAAACTAAATAGGGTTTGTTAACATTACTTAGGGTTTGGGGGGTGGTTTTTTGCGTTGACATTTCAAAATTAAGGGAATCTGGGTACCCTAGGTAATGGTAAGCTTATATGGGCTTGAGGGTTTAGGGTTTCCGGTGGATTTAGGGTCTAGGGTTTAGGGTGGATTTAGGGTTTAGGGTCAGTGGGACTTAGTGAGTATAGGGTATAGGGTTTAGGGTCACGGAACTTTAGCACCTGGATGTATAAGGCCTATAGTCCATTGTAGTAACCCTCGTTATACCCTTTATTCACCTAGTTTATAGTTCCCAGCCCTAAACCCTACACCCTAGGCCTAAATTCAGCAAGCCCTTGGGCAAACAGCGGCCAACCACGAAGCAATGAGGTTTAGGATTTAGGGCCTGTGGATAGTTTGTTTTTCGAGAGAAGGATCACGCCTGGCTAATGTTTCGATACTACCCTCAAGGTTAACTAAGTAAACAACAGTGAGGACTTGGGGGAGTGTCCAATGGTATGCTTAGATAGGATTGAGCGGCACACCTGCGCCGCTGATTCATTGATTCGGCGCAGGAACTAGCTGTGCACACAATGCGCAGCACTTACCTAAACCCTAATCCCTAAGCCCAAGTTCTGGTTCTGAAGATCCCAACTGAAACTCCACCCCGTGCTGAGCAAATTCAGGGCAACCATTTGTTGAAGGTTCATGGGGCTCAGTACTACTGATACTTATGCCGCAAACTGGACTAATATGGCTTACCCCAATTGCATGTAGGGTTATAAGCCCAACTCGAAGTAGTTGCTGAGCCCCATGAACCTTTCAGTAACCACCAGAAGCCTCCTTGCACCCTCAAATTGGGCTATACGGTCCCTACCGCTGGGTATTTACTTGGAGGGTCAGGGAGACTTAATAAGTAGGTTAATAACGTGGATAAGTATGGTTATGTGGGTTATGGGGTTATTCACCTACTTAAGTAGTCCCCCTGACCCTCCAAGTAGGGTATAATGCAGGGTAGAAGGAGGGTCTAGGCAATCTTGACAACGACAAGATGGGCACCAATAGCGCTTCTCAGCCGCCAGCGGCAGGCCTCGCCAAATGCCATCCGGTACAGACACTTAACACTGATCTGGGGCCCATTTCTCTAGGATTCTATTGGGGTTATATATTTACCCTAGGGCTCCAGTTACCTAAATAATGGGAACTGGGTTCTATATACCCTTTAGTTATACATAGCCCAGTCACCTACTATTTAAGTAACTGGGAGCCCTAGGTTTATATATATATACAGGGATATTATCCGAAGATTGGTGAATCAAACGAAGAAGGAAATCAAACATGAAAGGGGGACTAGGATTATAGGGTTCAGGGTTGCCAGGAATTAGGGGTCCTTTTGAGGGTGTCCCCATAATCGGGCTAGTAATGCGCTGGGGTATGTAAGGGATCCCTGTGTATCCAGCAACTCCATGTCTCTACAGCGATACTGGTCCCAGCCATTTCTCATGAAGACAGTCGTGCTAACCATGTGTTATCAGCTATAGACGCACTACATGTGCTTTGAAGATCCTGGTGAACATCGCAGAAGGACTTTGGAAAGCAGCGACTATCATTCCATCATTGGGATATATGTCGAAAGGCTTTCTCACGGAAGTCCTGGTTACAGTGACATGAACCTGAACCCCAAACCAAATGGTTCTCCATACTGACTGACCTGTATCCATATTATGTGTAGAGTTGAGCGTTTAGTGATGGGGTGGCTGTACCCAAGATAGATGGTTCGGGGTTCAAGGGTTGAATGTTGTGTGGAAGATGAATACGCCAACATGCATCAGCAAGGGTTGAGTACCCTCCTGCCTTGGATCACACAGCTCTGCTCGGAATTGCAGGGTGCAGGGTGTAGGGTTCTGGAACTCCAAAGACAGTGCAAAGACTACAAACATCCTTAGTGTTGGCGGGGATGTGTCAACCTAAACGTCGGTGGGGATTTATCAGCCTAAGCCCCTAGACCCTAGTAGGGTCACCCTACACTCCTATGCACCTAAACCCTCAAAACCCTAAACCTATGAAACCCTACACCCCTGAACGCTACTGTGCCACATCCCGAAAACCCCATAAGCCCCCCTAACCCCCCTAAACCCCCTAAACCCGCTAAACCCAACTGAGCTGTAGTCTTAACTCCTAGTATCCCCCTTAATTACCCCTATAAGGCTCTCCTATACAACACCCTAAAATGCCACCTGTAAGGAGTTTCGACTATAGCTCAGCTGGCGAAGCGGAATGGTGCTTGGCTTAGCTCCGTACTTCGTGGACCTGGCTCCTGCCTGGAAAAGAAGAACACGGTTTAGCGCTTAGGCTCAGTTCGCCAAACGGCGGCTTTTTTTGGGGGGGGAGGTTCTCAAAATGGGGCCCCCAAACCCAAAATCCCAAACCCCGAGGCATTTAGGGATATCTAGAACTTAAAGGCGGAGAAGGTCTGAGGGTTTATACAGCGACACAGCAAGCTGCAATCTGGAGCAGTTGCCCTGCAACCTAGAGACCTTCCTATAGCGGTTTAGGGTTTATAGGGTTTAATCCAAATTGCGGGTAATTCCAAAATTAGGGTCGCTTTTGGTACCCCTTGCATATTAGGTGGCGTAGTATAGTTTATGACCAAAAAGGCCCATAATTTTAAAAAGAATAACCCATATGATCTTTAAGAGGGTCCCTACCATCCCTTCACAACTATCCGCCTCCGGGATCCTGAAGGGTGCGCGGTTTAGGGTTTGGGGTTTCACTTTCAGGTTGCCAGGCTTGACGGGCTTTTGTGCAAGTTTTGTGTGGGTCCTTCGTCTTGCTTTTGCCTGATACAGTTTGGATTCGCCGGTGCTTGAGGGTGTAGGGTTTCAGGGCAGAAGCACACCATCCTAAATGTGGACCAGGCCCCACACACACTTCGAACAACAAATCCAAAAATCCTGAACCATAACTCGAACACTCCGCACCCCAAATGCTAAGCCTGAAACTACTGCCCTCGCATAGAAAAACATACGTGGTTGATGGAGGGTATATCGGTAGCGCAGCAGGTGTATCACTGGTGGCTCATCGCAAGCGATGTTGGTGCTGAGACACGCCGATCTCTAAACCGCCCCACCCGAAACCACAAACCCTAAACCCTAAATAGTGGTTTCCATTTTATTTCCATTATCCTACTGTAATCCCAATATAACCCACAAAACCAAAACCCTGACAAACTGCAAGCAAAGCCTCAGAGACTGAAAGCAGCAACAAACACCCTAAATCCTGAAACCCAACAAACACTGGCCCAACAAACACCGTCCTCAAACCTAAGCCCTAAACTGAGGGACAAAAAACTCTACCTGCACCCCAAAAGTAGATAAAACAATAGCCCCAAACCCCTAAATATAGCCCAAAAAGGCCATTATTCTACATACTTTTGGGGTTCAGGTAGAGCTAAGTGGAGTTCAACTGGATCAAGGCGCAGGCTCCAAGTCCTCCTCTTGCGTCTCATCGCCATACCTCAGGCATGTTGGGGTGTTCTTTTTTTCATGGCTCAAGGTTGGTTTATGAAGGCTTAGGGTTTAGGGCTCAGGATTTAATGGTTTAGGGTTTAGTTTTTGTTTTGGGGTTTAGGGCTTGGGGTTTAGGGTTCAGGGTTTGATGAGAAATTCTATGGGGACCTGGAACCATGGGGGTCTGCATGCAGGTATGTACTTGATAGTTGTCTGGGATAACCTATCACTTGGCAATTCACCCCGAAACCGAAAACCGTGGACCGCATGTAGAAACGTCACGACAGCCAAGGAGGTCATCATTTCAGGTGCTTCGACCTAGGTTTGCCAGAGGCAATTGCAATGTGCAAAAGTTAAGGCATTAACATTTAGCTTCCCAAAGGACCCTTAGTACGCGTCCGCACGAATCCATCAAACATGCCCCTAACCCAAGCTAACGTGCCGGCGACTCGTCCTTTGGTAGCTTCTCCAAATAGGGGGACCCCAACATAGACTCCAACATAGTTCAATCCAGATCTGGACCCGAAAATGTACCCGTAATTCGGGGAAACACCTTTTTGTTCTTACCCTGGAAGCTATACGGCCACACATGGTAATGCCTTCAATTTTGGGAAATCCTAAACTCTGAATAGTAGATCTCATTAATCTTTTCCATTATCCCTGTCTACTGCCGTCTGCGCTTCTTGAGCAGCATTGATGCGGCATCATTTCGAGGCACTGCCTGACTAAGGCCCTGGCAGTTTTCTCGACTCTGCTTTAGCCTTCCATACAGAAAGAAAAGAAGGAAGACCGTTCAGAACGCAGCACTCTAGTGTTCTGTTCTCCGGGAATGAGTGAACTCCAACACTTAATTAAGTTGGGTTCAGCACGAAGATTGTAATCCCCCTAAACCCTTCATACCAAAAAAAACATTCCTGAGGCGTCGCTGGGGAGACTATGGGGGAGACTGGACATCTGTCTTTCTTCCGATATTTGGACTGCCAAGGATGTGAGTAGTGTTTTCTGGTGGTTGAACCTAGTAAGATAATATTCCTTATATAAAATACTATACCCCAAAAGGAGGATAGAATCTTACTCTATATTGGGTACCATAGTATTCCTAAATAAACTACTACCCATGTGAATTTTCTCGTGTCAGCGGCCCCCGTGGCAGGACAGAATGCCTTTGCTGGTTCCAGCACGTACCGAAGCACCCCCAATGTAGCTTTTGTTCGAAAAGGTTCCCTCCGACGCTCCTGGAAACTAATATGGCAAACCCAAATAGCCCCGTTTTGAAGGGACTGCAGCCTTAGGTAGGGCTTGGTTTGGGTTTCCATGTTAGTTCCCGGGACGGTATCTACCCAGAATGTTATGATGCACATCTAATTGAGAGCAAATGTGCAGAGGAAACTCGTCGGTTTACGGCTTAGGGTCTAAGACATTGAGGGCAGAAAGGCTCATTTCAGCAGTATGCCCGAAGGCCCATACAAGGCCGTCACGCAGAGTCCCGAATCCCCCAGAAGCCCTAACCTTGGATCCTGCCCCTACCCACTAACTCTCTATAACAAAGGACGTATTAAGGGCTCTATATGAGTTATAGTCTAAACTCCTAGTATCCCCTGCAATAAACCCTGTAGTAGACCCCTAGATAATCCCTTTTATAATCCCCTTTAAGAAGTTTAGATTATGGCTCATATAGTTATATTATAACTATGATCCAACTGTTAATGAGTGGAGGCAGTACCCAACCAAGCCATTCACACCAAACGCGGTTTGGGCGTAGGGTTTGGGGTTTTGCCAATGCAGGACGGCTCTTAGTAAGTGAAGCAGGAGATGCCCTTTACAAGCGTGCCTGGAGGAATGTTTTAGGTCTAGTACCTTGTATGCTATACCTGTAAGACATTATCAGGGAATATTGGTAGGGATCCCTATAAACACCCACATACCCTTAGTCTTCATTTCAGTTTCCATTTTCTTTTCTATTTGATCCTCCATCGTTATCATCATAGCAATTTAAACAGGCGTTTTCATTAGCATCCCGCAGCGATTCAACATGGCAGAACGTCGAAATGAAACCCTAAACTTCTGACCCCAATAAAACACCCACCACCACCTAAATCCTACCCTTTTTACGTCTTACGCCCTACTGGCCCTACTTGCAGGGCCAGGGGGGACTTAGTAAGTAGGTGGACAATCTCTATAACCCACAAAATAGTAGGTGAATAACTTCTCTAATCCACATAATGACCCTACTTATCCCCGTTACTAACCTACTTATTTAGTCTCCCTGACCGTCCAAGTAAGCCCTAAGCCCTAAACCCCTAAACCCGAGGCCCTAAACCCTAAACCCTAAAACCCTAAAACCCTGAACCTTCAACCCAAACTCGCAACTGCAAGTCCCCACGCCAGCCTGCCAGCGGGGATATTTGTGACGAAAATATTCTAACCTTAGGGTTTAGTATTTACGGCTTAATTGGGGTTATATTGGGATAATGGAAAATAAAATGGGGGCTACAGGGATTGTAGTGGTTATATAGGGGTTATGTATGGATTGTAGGGTATATATGGTATTTGGAGGCTCAGGAGGACTCAACAAGGGGGATTCAACAAAACATAGAAACTACTATATAGTATTCAGGGTTCAGGGTTTAGAGTCAGGGAGGCTGAATCAGTAGCTTCATTTTGGGGGTAAGTGGGGTTACTATATTGTGAATTCCAGGGATCATCAGCCTACTTGCTAAGCCCCCGGACACTCCAAGTGAGGGCTCGTTGTTTGATGATGCGGGGGTTACTGTAGGATTTACGCTTTAGGGGAGTCTGCACTTTTCTGCGTACCATGCCTTGGCGCATGCCACTAGGACCACTCTTGAGAAGCAGCCTTTTGCAATACCTGCTCCCAAACCCTGCACCCTAAACCTTGGAGCATGAACCCTAAACCCTGAGCCCCAAACCCTAAAGCCTGAAGCTAAACCCTAAATCCTAAAGCCTAAACGACAGACTATCACCAGTGCTACGATCACATGTCGCACTTCCACGTAGCACGTGTTTGGCAGAAATCACTTTCCATGCGCTCTGCCCAAGCCCTCAATGATCCTGTGGCTCCGAATAGCCTAGAGTAGAGGGTGAAGATTGGCATGAAGGAAGATTGGCATGAAGGACCAAGGTAGGTATGACGAATGAATGTAGGGCCCAGGGTGGGGCCAGCAACTAAAGCGATATGGCATCTTCAATAGACTTGCGTTTCAGAAAGAAATATGCTGAGACACCCATTCATCAGCACGTGCAGAAAATACGTTTGGGCATGGAAAAGGTACAAGCAGAATAGCTACCCCGCCTATGTGCGAATAAAACACGGCATGTCCACCGAGCCCAGCGCAAATGCGGCTCGCCATGTTTCTTCTTGGCCAGCCTCTAAATGAGAAGGATGCAGGGGCTTTCTTAAGGGCCCTATAATGGTGAATCAAATGGAAAAGAAAATGGAAAATGAAATGGAAACTGGGATTATATAGGGCAGCCTCTAAATTCGAAATTGAGAAGGATGCACGCCTTCTGCTAGCTGTTGCTTCCTGTCGTCCTTGTACACCCCCACACGGACTCGTCATTTCAGGGCAGGCACCCTGAACCCTCAAGCCTGAACTCATCACGTCAGGACATTCTCACTTGCAATACAACAAAGCTCTGGCTTCTTTGCTCTTAGGGTGTGAAAAGTTTGGAGCATATCCTCGTGCGTGCGACCGGGTATGCGACTCAGTTGGCCTTCGAAACAGAAGATGTTACGCTTACATGCTCTTACCTGCCATGGGTATATAGGGTCTATAGGCTTTAGGGTTCAGTGATTAAAGGGACCTAGGGATAGGGTTTAGGGCACCAAGGACTGTATCTTTAGTCAAGCGGGATATTTTGACAAGGTACAGTCTGTCTGCCTGCATGTTCAGCTCAGGTCACGCAGCAAGAGCTCAAAACTTGTCAAAATCGCCAAGGCCCACACGCGACAACGTCTTTCAAAGAGTATTGTCTGAAGGGTGCCTGGCACTTCAGCTGCGCCCTTCCCTTTGTGATGAAAAGTGAACGGCGTGCGAATTACCCAGCCAGGTTTCAAAATGCTGCAATCCTGGCGCCACGTGCAAGAACACGTGCCTTCTCGGCATCGAAGGGATTCGCCTTGACAATGTAGTTCCTGAGATGTCATGTCTGCATCAAGTGCGTAATCTCAGAACTACAGCTCATAGGTCATGCTCCGACAAAGCAGATTTGACACTAGTCTATTTGATGCTGGTATTCATTCGTCTGTTCCTGGCCATTCCTATTACTGCTCCCCTGTGCTGGACCCACATTTGTCAAAAAAAGATCGGTTCCCACTTGCTAAGCTTTAGCGGGAGGGTACTAAACCCTAAACCCCTTCCACCTAAGATTTATCCGCTCTCTACCTCCCCACAAATCTGAGCTTCTACTGGGAAGATTTAATATCAAGGGCTCGAGGATATTGAAGAATGAATGGAAAAGCAATCAGGTCGCGAATTGTGTTTGTTTTTTTTTCTTTTTTTGTATTGAAGTGCACTGATTAATATAAAGTATACTTAAACCACGCAGCTTGGTTTGAATAAAGC
>CAJNIZ010001128.1:0-29891 GCA_905231905.1 Symbiodinium pilosum | reverse complement strand
CATGTTCGGCCTTAATGGCCGCCAGCTTCACCTTGTGGCGCTGTAGCTCGGCCTTCTCTGCCGCGGACTGAACCCTAAGGGTCCAAGGACCCAAATAATAGGGTTTTAGGGCCCAAAAACCATTCATATTATAGTATTTGGGCCCTAAAACACTGTTATTTGGGTCCTTGGACCCTTAGGGAAGCCAGTGCCGAATTCTGTGGCTCCACGACCAGCAATTGCTTCTTGGATGAGGTGTTGAATTTTGAAGCGGGTTTGAACAACTGACTCAAGGCAGTCGCTGCCATCAGGGCTGCAGCAGTGTGTGTAGGCACATCTCCTGTGCCTCTGACAATCCTGGTCCTCTGGAGCAGTTTCTCATGCTTCGAGCTTCCGTCAACAGTATCGACCCCTAAGCGTACAAGCAATCCACGTGGCGCGTACATGGTATACTGTATGGGCATTTGTTTCTTGAGGATAGCACTCATCAATCTAAAGCCGGGATTACCGCCCTCTTAGCCATTCACACCCTAAGCCCTAAACTTTGCATCCCAAGTATCACAAGTAGAGCTGACTTAAACAGCTGTAGCTGTCGTGGGTTTAGGGTTGTGTCCTGTGTTCCTGCAGTAGCCGCATACACTGTCCGAAGGCCGTGCGCACTTTCTCCAGTAGCTGTGTTTGCTCATGGGTGAAGTTAGGATGAAGTCCCACTAAGCACTGGAGCGCCTGAACACGAAATGCTCCAGCCACTTCATGTGAGTGAAGCTTATTTGCTGATATTTGCTGATACAATGGTACCAAGTACTGAGTAAGAGTATGTCCTCCCTATGGGTATAGTATCTTATATACAGAACATAGCTTAAGTATAATGACATATAATGACATAATCTCTCATGTTTCAACTAAACCCTTAAACAGCAGTCCTAAACCCTTCATGTTGGGTTTATCTTAAACAAAGGACTCGGCCGGTGCAAGACTTCTTCCATCCACAGCGGGAGGAAGATGATGTTCTAGATGCTAGGCCGAATGCCCCTAAGTCCTAAACGCTAAAACCCTAAACCCGTAAACCTAAACCCTATACAGCCCCATATGCCCTACATAATAGCCTCAACCTGAAACAGGATTAGCTACCTACACCCTGGGCAACAATCCCCAAAACTCTCAGCTCGGAGCCACAAATCCCAAGCCTTGAGCCCTAAATCCTAAACCCTAGGCCCTAAACCCTAAATCCCAAATCCTAAACCTTGAACCCCAGCTCCGAAGCCCTAAGCCCTGAACGCTCAATCCTAAAGTTGAAAGACAGGATTAGCTACAGTGCTGGAATTAGCGCATGCTCACGCTCCGAGCAGTGGACGATGGCACTCCAGTTGTTCAAGGCAGGGCTTAAGTGTTTAGTAGTTTAGGGTTTAAGGGTTAGGGTTTAGGGTTGAAGGTTGAAGGTTTAGGGCTTAAGGTTGAAGGTTTAGGGCTTAAGGTTTAGGGTTTAGGGTTTAAGGTTTGGGGTTTGAGGTTTAGGGTTAAGGGTCTAGGTTTTAGGTTACGTTGGTCGTTAGGATTAGTTTAGAGTCTTTAGTTGTCGCTATTTACAAGCCCCAGAAAACGTCATAGTTCCTGCAAGGGCGACCATCGACAAAGCGGTTTTGCATTGCGGCTGTGGAGTTTGAGATGTAGGCCTCCCTCTTCAAGCAAAGCTTCTACAAGCAACAACGTGTTTAAAGTGCCCCCGCAGAGAAGGCAGTACACAGGACACAGGAGGGGAGGAAAGGGGCCCCTAAACCCTTAGCGCTCAACAGAGTCCTTGGAAGTGGATACTTTTACTACTCCCCCCACTCACCCTTAAACCTTAAAACCCTAAACCCTAAACCCTAAACCCCTTAAGCACCAGCAAGGGAGGGAAGAGATCATTTCATTATGGTTCCTGTCTATCTCTACAGGATCCTGGTAAGAGCAGTCCCTTGAAAGGGGGTTATATAGGGGATATAGTGGTTATATGGGATTTATATAGGTTATATAGGGATAATGGAAAAGAAAATGAAAACTACCATTTAGGGTTTAGGGTCTAGGAGGTTCTCAACAACGAAACAAATGCACGCGGGAGTTCCCTGAACCCTCGACCTTAAACCCCTAAACCCGAGCTCTTAACCGTGAACCCTAAGCCAAAAGTTTTAAGCTGTAGATCCCAGGCCGCAAGCCGTTGGCCCTTACTAAGCCCTAAGCCCCAATTTCAATACCATAAGGTAGGTTGTCAACATTATGGTCCCTTTGTGGGTGCCGACTATAATCCGGCCGGCATTTAGAGTACCCAAATGGGACCAGAATTCTGACAGGCCCCCATAAGTCTAAGCTCCTGACCATGGGCCCCGAATATGAGTCCTTACAGGTTTCCTTGGTCCTAACTAGGGGCCTGTAGAGACTATATAATAAGTCTATAAGGACATTAAGATTCAACGCCCATAGCTCATCGTTTCAACCTCAGATAAACCGTGGACCTCTACAATCTCTAAACCCCTCAATCCCCAATCTACCGCTACACGTCCTCATCTAACCCCTTTAAACTCCGTGAATATTTTGTTATTCCCTGTTCCAACCCTGAACCCAAGACCCTAAACCGTAAACCCTACAAACCCTATAGACCCTATAAACCCTAAACCCAAGACCCTAAATCCTATAAGCCCTATAAACCCCCTATAAACCCCCTATAAACCCTATAAACCCCATAAACCCTATGTAAACCCTAAACCCCATAAACCCTAAACCCTATAAACCCTTGCTTTTGTAGCGTCAACTAGGAGATGCACCTGGCGGGCATTGAGGCAAACCTGATCGCCTGCAATGCTGGGATCAGCGCCTGCGCGACATGGATCGAAGAACTAAGGGGCCCTAAACCCTACTTAATCCTGAAAAGTAGGTAAAATAACAACCTTAAACCCATACCAACAGCCATAAAGGCAATGATTTTACATACTTTTGCTGCCCTAAACACTAAAAGGGGGGGCGGGAGAGAGGTTTTGGCTTGCAGGATTTTATCGCCTAAGCCCTAATAGGGGGGCGGGAGGGAGGTTTTGGCTTTCAGGATTTTCCCAAAATCTGTATTATGTTTATTATCCTAATCCCAAGTACCTAAATCTTAGGTATGTGGACCCTCTAGCTAAACCCTAAACCCTAAACCCCTAACTACTTTGAGAGATTTAAGTGGGAATCCGCAAGCAGAGCCGACTTTCGCTGGACTTTCGGATCTAAGGGGTATGTAGGGATAAAGGGATTATAGTCCTCCTTAAGTAGATAGAACATAGGGGTTTAGGGTTTAGAGTTTAGGGTATAGTCCCCCTTAAGTAGATAGAATATGCTGTATATGAGGATCTTATTCTAATATGCCCAAAGCTCTTTTTGCGGAAATTCACTGCCATGTAACTATGAGTATTATTATTACCATGGTTACTATTATGATCATTATTACTATGATTACGATTATTACCATGGTTACTATTGTTGCTTTTATTGTTATTACTATCACTAAGGAAAAGGGCGGCAGCTGGAGTTTGGCTGTCGCATTGCTTTCGGAAATGACATCGATGCAGCTAACTGCAGACGTCATCAGCTGCTTTGCCATGGTATGTGAGTAGGGATTTTTTTATGGCTGAGGAAGTGGGATTTAATTAGTGTATAAGGTTTTGAGGGTTTGGGGTGTAAGGATTGGGTTTAGGGTTGAGGGAGTGGGGTTTTATTATATAGTGTATAAGGTTAAGGGGTCTGGGGAGTAGAGGTTAGGGGGCAAGGCCCTAAACCTTGACACTAACACCTAAACGGTCAGCCCTAGGCCCCAAATCCTAAACCCCAAAACCCTCAACCCTTAACCCAGCAGAGGTTATGGCGCTTGCATCAGTGCATGCAAAAACGATGGCCACTGGCTTGTGGCACTCCATCTTCTCGGAGAGATGTGCGGCAAGAAGGTGCCGAAAGAGTTTTCCTAAACACGGGGTATACAGGGATTATATGGAGGTTATGTAGGGATAATGGAAAAGAAAATGGAAGCTACTATTTAGGGTTTCGGGTCCCTAAAACCCTAAACCCTAAACCGCGTGGGTTCAGGGGTTCCTGAACCACAAGAATTCCCCAAAATCCGGCTTGTTTGGACAAAATGAAGATTAATCACAGGGGGACCTATGGGGGGGGGTAGTATAGCTAAAGTGGGTGCGAGGTTGGGAAACCCATGCAGCTGGGCTGGGGTAATCCCCACCCAGTCATGGGTACTGCAAGGGACTGTTGGTGTATTGAAGCCCTATTTCCATATACAGGGGCTATTACTGTAGGGGGCATTGACCTAAGTTCTAAGCTATTTCTCGCTTGCAGGTCTACACCCATGATTTCGGGGCAAAAGGCCATTGCTGTATGAGCCAGAATCTGAACTCCTCAAAGGGGGGGGGGTATGTAAGGGAGTATATAGGGGAATATCATACGGGTTGTCAAGTGGGATATTAGGACCCTAAACCCTAGACCCAAAACTTTAAACCCCAGACCCTAAACCCTCAACCCTAAACCCTGTAATAGGGGTTCTTAAGGGGGATGCTAGGAGTTTAGACTACAGCTCCTAGGTCTTTAGGAGGTCTACTTTCACCAACCAGGGTTTCGGGTTTAGGGCTTAGGGTTTAAGGTTTAGGAAGGTTATCGGGTTCAGGGTTAAGGGCTTAGGGTTTAAGGCTTGGGAAAGTTTAGGGTTTAGGCTTTATATGGCTTTAGGCTTTAGGGTTTTAGGGTTTAGGGTTCAAGGTTTAGGGTTTAGGGCTTTAGGGTTTAAGGTTTAGGGCTTCGGGCTGTAGGGTAGAGGGATGCCCCTAGTGCAGACGTCCTCTCCAGGATCTGGGTGGAGACCTTGCTCTCAAAGGGTTTACAGTTCAGGATTTAGGGTTTAGGGTTTAGGGTGTAGGGTTAGCGTTCAGGGTTGAGGGTTCAGGGTTGAGGGTTCGGGATTTAGAGTTGTTGTACTCGCTCCCCGTATCAGCTACGTACTTTTTGATAGCCCCGATTTTGCGAAACTAAAGCCGTAAACCCTAAACCCTAAACCCTAAACCCTAAACCTTAACATGGTCAAGTTGCCACGTGAGGTCGCTGCGAATGTCGTCACTTGCAGTGCCTGCATCAGCGTCTGCGAAAAAAGCAGTGAGTGGCAGGTCGCTGTGGAGGTGGGGTGTAGGGATTTAGGGCTTAGGAACTTTGGGGTGTAGGGTCCAGAGTTTAGGGTTTAGGTTCTAGGGTTTAGGGTTTAGACCCTATAATGGCAACTTTAGGGTTCGGGGTTTGCGGTGGGAGCAGTCCAGTGTTTCAGGTTTATTTACTTTTTGCTCAGCATCCCTGTGTATATTTGTAGCTTAAGGAGTTAAGGCGTCAAGGGTCTGAGCCTTAAATCCTCAATTAAGGCATGAGAGCTCCAAGCCCGCAACCCTGAACGACTTGCTGCTTTGTTTGAGGGCTTCATAGGAGCAGTCAATATTAGCCTTATTAATGGACCTGTAACAGTGGACGTGCGGATCCCTCTTGTAGTTTCTAATATAGCCCTTAATAAGGAACCCGTGTCCATTAAATTATGTAATTATGAAATCTTAACTGTAGCTCCTCAATCCTAAACCTTGCGCTTCTCCAGGCACTGAGCCCTAAACTCTACTAGGGATTCAGACGTCGTGCGCAGCCAGCATGGTGAGACAACGCATGGATGCATGCAAGGTCCATGATAGACCGACACCCTAGAGCGTAATGAAGAAGCTCAAATCAGCCACTGTCTAAGTTCCTCTAAGAGGGGTTATATAGGTGATCATATAGGTGACTACTATAGGTGATATTAAGGGGGATACTAGGAGTTTAAAATATAGCTCAAATAGTCTCAAAAATGAAGAGCCATAATGTATTATAACCCCTCTATAATCTCAGCTTCCATTTCATTTTCCATGTTCTTTTCCATTTGATTCTCCATTATTCCCAATATTGTGGCCTTGGATTCTTTGGGATTATTGTGGTATGGGATTCTTCAAATAACCGCAAAATGATATTGGTAAGTATTTAAGCCCATAGAGTGCGGTGTAGGAAGGTGCGCCCTTTAGGGTCTAGGGGCTCCCACGATCAAGGTTTCCTGGGTTGTGCTCTTAGGGTTTAGGGTTTAGGGTTTAGGGAAGTTTCCCCAAGATGGCTGTAATATGAGCCAATGTAGTCCCCTAGGGTCCCTTTAAAGGATTTCAAGACTCAGGGGTACAACCGTAGGGGTACAAGGCTGAATCTCAAAACATGAGCCGCTGTCAGTATGAGACTTGGACATAGGGGTCCCTTGGCAGTTTAGTGCAGTCCAAAATATATTCCCTAATGGGAGCCCATGTCCATTAGACTACTGGGTTGCTGTTAAGAAGTTACCAGTGAATAATAGGGTTTCCTTATTATACCAACTTAAGTTAAGACCATGACAGCAACACAGTTTATTCGAGATGTATTGACTGTAGCTCCCATGAGCTTACGATGGCGAGCCCGCTATGTATAAGTGTGGTGAGACGTGGGGACGCATACTTTTAGAAGGGAGAGGTCTGGGTTGTAGAGGTGCCTAAAACACCAAAAGTAGGTGAGATAATAGCCCTAAACCCCTAAACTTAACCCAACAGGCCATTATTTTGCATATTTTTGGGGTTTAGGTATAGTTATTCTAGCAAAGGGCCCCACTCTGCAACGCATGTCCTTTAGCGCACCGCACCATGTGATTTTCTGCAGGACCTCCCAAAACAGAACCTAAAAAAAACAAACGCTTTTGAAGTAACAGTACCGTAGCAACCGTAGAAGCCGAATGGTTACCGATTTCACAGCATTGCTTTATGATCCTGAATGTCATTAATTATGTCATTGTGGACCCACGAACCCCTGTCCTGATGTCTCATGCCTCGGCACTAAAAACTCCCTGGAAGCCACCGAACTAACAAGAGTTGCCATTTTCCATGTCATTTTCCAGTTGATTTGCAATTGTCCTCTGTTATTCTGCAATATTCAACTTTATCTGAGCTCCAACATTGTAAAGCTTTCTCCAGTGTACCATGGGCAAACCTGAACCTCAAACCCTGAGCCCTACAACTAAATCTTGAGCCTTCCGAGCTCCCTAAACCAGAAACCCCCAAACCCTAAACCCTAAACCTCTAGACCTTAGACCCTAAACCTCTAAACCCTAAACCCTAAACCCTAGACCTCTAAACCCTAAACCTCTAAACCTGTTCCTTGCAGGTGCTGTCCGACATGCGAACAGCCAAGGCAACGTGGCGTTAGCGAGAATGGGTTTGAGTTCCAGGGCTTCGGATCCAGGGCTTCGAATCCAGGGTTTGGGATTCAGGGTTTAGGGTTTAGGCTTTGAGTTCCAGGGCTTGGGGTCTAGGATCCAGGGTATGGGGGTTATATAGGGGTTACATAGAGGTTATATAGGGGGTAAATAGGGATAATGGAAAAGAAAATGGAAGCTATTCAGGGTTTAGGGTTTAGGTTCCAGGGTTTAGGGTTTAGGTTCCAGGNNGTTTAGGTTCCAGGGTTCAGCGTTTAGGATTAAAGAGAAAGAGGAAGTAAGAAACATCCGAGCTCCCTTGTTGGGTTGCCGAGATGAGGATTATGGGTTCATACTTATCTCCCTTTTTCTGTGCCCCGAAGGGTCTTCCTTTCAAGCAGGTAAAACAGACGAGATTTTAGCGCCATTTAAAGTTTCAAGATTTCTTTGCACTCCAGGGTCGGCTGAACTTCTTCTCAACTCAGTCTGCTGCTTCTGTGTCCCCCAAAGTGCAGTACTGTGATTGTTGTCCCAAGGTGGCCCCATTTGTAGAAACACGCCAGCTGCTTCACTGCTCTGTTTTGTGGCTTGTTGCTGTTGACCAGTGGCCATCATTGGGTTCAGCTGTTTCTCATACGTTCTTGTGGCTGGGGCATGTAGGGTTTCTCCATAATTCGGATGCGCTCACTTTTGGAGTAAGTGGGCTTCCACGCTCAACTGTCTAATAGTTTGGCTGCTTGGTGTTTGGTATTTCCAAGAGAAAAGGTCTGTCTTGTCTATCTCCAAAAGCGGTTGTCACTACCATGGGTACCCCCAAGAGTACCCTGACCTGCGGAAACCTTAATCCTTGAACTCAAAACCTTAAACCCTAAACGCAAGACCTTAAACCCTAGGTTCAAGACCCTAGACCTAAACCCTCAATACTACCTGTGTCTCAGCTCCCTCAGTTCAGGTTCGAGCCAACACAATCAGCCTAAACTCTGCCATCAGTGCGTGCGAGAAGCCCGGTTGCGTTTAGAAGTGTTGTTGTTATTATCCTTTTTTCTTTTTCGGTTCTTGACAGGCCCTTAAGAGTTGAGGGTTTAGGGTNNGGGTGTGGGGTATAGGGTTTGGGGTTTGAGGTTTAGATTTTAGGCTTGACTTGTAACACCAATGACTTGCCGTTTGGTAGTACATAAGTGCCCCTCAATGAGTAGGTACAACATAAACTACGGCAATTGCGCCTATGGACTTAGAGATTGGGGCTGGAGCTTACTTTCGGTTTACAGGGACCAGGGTTCAATGCTATGGTGTGCTTTAGGATTTACTGGCTTCAGGGGTTGGGAAAGTGGTTTAGGGCTTTGGGGCTTTGAGCGGCTGAGGGGATAGGATTAAGGGTTGGAGTTTGGGCATTGGTATTGGGGCCCAGGGTTCAGGGATAAGGGTTGTTCAAAATCGTGTGCTGCCGGGGCTAAACGGATTCACAGGTTCTAGCAGAATTGCAGAGGATTCTGTAGGGATTATTCAGAGACACCTACATCTCCAGCCTGAAACGTCGGACCTTTGGGTTGTAGGGCTAGGGTTAGGACTTAGGGTTTAAGGTTTAGGGCTGCTACACTTCGGTATTTGTAGATTTGATTTTCCCAGATGGCGCGGCGCAAACCCTAAACCCTAACCCCAATCCCTAAACCCCAAACAAATAGACTCTGAACACCTGCACCCCAAAGAACCCTAAATCCCTCAACCCCTAAACTAGGTTGCTGTTAAGGAGCTTAAATTTACTTACCTTATTCTGAGTATACAGTATAACAGCAACCCAGTGGACCCCTAAACCTCCAAACCCCTAGTTCCTAAGCTACAGAGGGGAAGGACAGAAAGGCCGGCACTTTAAAACCCTTTGACTCCCATACCTTTACACCATCAAAAACGCTAAACCCTGAGCCCTAAACCCTAAAACCCTAAAACGCGAAACACTGAAGGAAGGCGGGACAATGGCAAGTTGCCTTGGAGCTGTTCACGGGGATGCCGGCAGCAAATCTCGCGAGAGCCATGGCTGGCACTTAAGGAACCTAACCCTAAGGGTCCAAGGACTGAAATAATAAGGCCCGTTCAAAGGGTTTATAGGGGAATATATATATGGATATATGGGACTATATAGTAAATGGGGTTTATTTAGGGATAATTGATGAAAAAGAAAATGGAAAACTACAATTCAGGGTTTAGGGTTTAGGCATGGTTGGCACTTAAGGAACCTAACCTTCAGGGTCCAAGGACCAAAATATTTGGGCTTTTAGGTCCCAAATACCATCAATGTTATAGTATTCGGGCTCTAAAACCCTATTGTTTGGGTCCTTGGGCCCTTAGGGTAACTGTGTACCCCAGTAGTACCCTTTTCCCTTTTTGTTTTGGGGTCTCCTTATTTAAGATGAGCATTTGAAAAAAGGGTACCCGTATTGTTAAGGGGTTACTGGGGAACCTAGGCTAAAGTAAGTTACCGCCCTAGGCAGATAAGGATTTAGGGTTTAGGGTGTAGAGATTAGGGTTTAGGCTTAAGAGGTTTCGGTTTAGGGGTTTGAGTTTCGGGTCTAGGTTTAAAGCTTGGGGTTTAGGCTTTTGAGTTTAGGGAAAAAGGATTAGTGGCTAAGGGATTCGAGGGTAGGTTTCCACAATGTGGACCAGCAGTAAGTCATAGGTCCCTAGACCCTAAACCCTGAACCCTCAATCCCAAATCCTAAATCCTAAACCCTAAATCCTAAATCCTGAACCCCAAACCTTAAATCCTAAACCTTAAAATGCTCCGATCATGCTTGACATAAGCTCTGTAGCAGCAACCCAGGAGATGTCATCACTTTCAACGCAGGTGCGCCCAGGGCTTTCAGGGGTTTAGCGCTGAGGGTTTTAGGCCTAGGGTTTTTAGGGGGTAGGGTTTAGGGTGTCGGGAGGAAAGCTGAGGCTTATCCTCATGAACCCACCTTCGTTAACAAGCTCTCAGAAATCAAAGTAGTTAATGTTTCTAGAGTTTAGAATCCCCAGTGGGTATCATTTATCTACACACACATATCCAGAGTCAGGTAAGGAGCTCGGGAGAAGAAATGCCAGAAAACTGCAAGAAGCCGCGCATCGTATCGGGAAGTTCACCGTTGTTTCACGGGTGTTGCGCGCTCTAATCTGTACATATGTACATGTAGAGGGACATGTCATATAGACGGTTTAGGTCTCTTTTTTTTTAGGGGGTAGAGTTATGATATATAGGGTTTACTTAGTGTTCAGGGTCAGGTTCGGGGTGGAGGGTGTAGGTGCTCTCTGGCCGAAAACAACGATCTCGCTGCTTTACCCCAGTTTGAGAACACTTCCGTCGTGGCCTTATCGGTATACTTAGTATAGTTTTGGTTCTTTGGCTTGGCATTTCGGAGCCTTCATTTTTAAGAAAGACACGAACCCTACACCCTCAATTCCATAACCGATTCCCTGAAAGCTGAAGGAATCTTTACTAAGCCTCGCTCGGACTGAAACCCTTTAGACCGACCTTAACCTCAACGTTGTAATCCCCTCCACAAATAATGCCTTCCCCCCCCTCCCCCCCCCCCTATCCCCCTGATAACAATGAAGCCCTCCCCAACATGGCATCATCACATGTATGTATACACACACATATATATATATGTATATGGGGGAACATTCATTATGAGGAGGGGTGGCGCAAGTTATTCTTAGCGGGAGGGGATTACATCCGTGAAGGTTAATAAGCCACAAGGTGGGAAAACGTTGCGTTGCATGCAGGGTGATTCGGGCATCCCTTTTCTCTACTATTACACATGACACTGTTTACCCTTGTGTTCCGCGATCTGCATGCGTGCCCAGTAGAAACGAACGCAACATCAACAGAGCAATGTGGGTTAAGGGTTTCGGGTTTAGGGTTTGAGCATGGCGACTCTGATGATGTCGGTGACCAGAGACCCTAAACTCTACGACCTAAGCCCTATTATAGGCCCCAAACCCTATTCCCAACCCCTGCGCCCGGCATCCATAAACACCCGATTACTTAGGCAGTGTGGGTGGAGGAAATCTGACACTTCGCACCTCCCATCATAAAATCACACGGCCAAGGGTTTTCATCTACCCTCATATAACTGTCTAACCCATCTAAAGGGACACCGAGACAAGCCCCTTGCACACAAGCAAGTCTTTTTTACTATGCCTGCCCGGTGTTGGACACAGGTATTAGCGCCTGCGCGGCTGCGGGGCAGTGGGAGCTGGCGATACGTCTTCTGTCCGACATGGCTGCTGCTTGGGTAGACTCAGCTGTACTCGAGGGTCGGGCCCTAAACCCTAAACCCTAAACCCTAAACCCACTAATCCCTAATCCCTAAAGCCGACTTAGCAGCTCTTAGCATGCATTTTTGCAAAGCCAAATGGCATGAACGAAACCTTGTGGCCCCCATGAACATAGCCCAGTTATAACTGGTTCTTAAAACACAGCTGTGACCATAAAGGTGTGCTTAGGGAGCCCAAAAACCCTAAACCCATGGTCCCTAAACCCTAAACCCAGACCCTAAACCTAAATCCTAAACCCTCACTCCTAAACTGACTAAGCCTTGTCCCTTCAGGTTAGCATTGAAGTACTAGTGTCTACAAAAAGCAAGCCGTGAGCCTGATGAGGGTTTAGGGGTTTAGGGTTTGGGGATAAGGGTTTAGGGCTTAGGGATTAGGATTTAGGGTCCAGGGTTTGGGGATTAGNNGGTTTTGGGTTTAGGGTTGCTGTGAAGCAACCCGTTTGAAGTTGCAATACCGGGTTGTATATATAAAAAGCAGCGTATGGCTCCCCTGATATGGTAACATACCTGAAGTCCTTTAACAGCAAGCCAGCTTGAGGCCTGTGTATGTGTGGTTCTGGCACTTGGAACCCTAAGGCTAGGTAGTGGACAAAGATAATCCTTCCCGGCAAGTAGCACTATGGTTCATGGTAATGGAGCTCCAGCCGCTCTTATGGATATGTTGCCTTCAGGAATGTTAAGGACCAGCCCTAAACCCTAAACCCTATTATCATCTTCATCCCCTCGTGTGATGAGCAAGTTCTTTAATCATGAAGTGACGCGATTGGTTATGCCGTTGGGCCGCTCGGCTGGTTTTTCTGGGCACCTAGGTCTTCCCAGAATTTCAAGGAGGTGCCAGCCAAACAGAACTGCAATACGCGGGTCTGGGTAGGCTGTGGGCCCTCAACTCAAAGCCCTAAGCTTCGAACCGTCAACTCCTAAACCCCTAAACCTTCTACACCCCTAAACGCTAAAGTCTTAGCTCTAACCCACCCNNCCCCCCAAAAAAAAACACACACACACACACAAAAATAATACGACACAAGCAAACAATATTAAACACATAAAAGAAAACCACATCCATGGAAAGCTCTAGGCTCACAAGTTGGCACCCAACGTGATCACCTACAACTCTGCCATCACCGCCTGCGAACGGGGCGGGCGCCCTTTCCGGTTTAGGCTGTGTAGGGGTGGTTACGAGGGTTAGGGTTTAGGGTTTAGGGTGTAGGGGTTTAGGGCCTTAGGGTTTAGGGTTGAGGGATTTAGGGTTTAGATCAGGGTTTAGGTTTGAAGTTAGCTGGGGCTTTTCAGGGCAGGGGTGGTGCTGAAATTCCGTGTACCCCTGGTCCATTGGCTTGCTTCCATAGTCTAAACACACAATATCCCTCTTAATAACCCCTGTAATACTCCCCTATATAACCCCCTTTAAGGAGTTTAGACCCTAAACCCTATATAATCCCCTATGTAATCCCCGTTCAGGAATTTAGACCCTGAACCATATATACCCCCTAGAAAACCCCCTCCGCCATGTAAAAGCCCAGAGTCTAGAGTCCAGGGGCTTGGCATCGTGTGGAGGGTTGGGGAAGAGCGTCGAATTCATGCCGGCGACCCAAACGCCGCCAAGGACATTCTGTTCAGATCTTGAGTTCTAGGCTTGAAGCAGTAAAACATGTCACGTTTTCACTCAAACTCTGGCACTGGCTGTTTAAGTCTCTTTCTTCTGATTGTTTGTAAGAAGTTTTGGAGGGGAGGGCAAGGGGTTTGCTTGCTGTGCAAACTTGACGCTAAACCCGAAAGCAAAACACCATAGCAAAATCCAAGAAAATGGAATTTAACAAGGGCATTTGGGTAGGGCGCAAGCTTCCTCCTAACCTCAAAGCCCAAAACTCAAACCACAACACCCGAAGCGAACGCGGTTTATGGCCAATGGTAATGGTGTAGGGGTTTAGGGTTTAGGGGCTTAGGGTTTCGAGGTTCAGGGTTTAGGGTCTAGAATTGTCCGAAACAACTACGAAGACCATTACTCCGTCTTCTTAACCTCCTATGGTATCCTTTACACCCTAAACTTCGTGGTGCTTGAAGGGGAGTGGGGGAATGAATATATAGGTGACACTACAGGGTATATACGGGATTTCTTATAGGGATCCACTCCCCCACTCTCCCTTAAGCACCAATAAGTAAAGTACTGAGGCAGTGGCCTGTAGCGATGTGGCTACTACATCGGATGATCACAACAAACGTCCTGCCGGACGCTGTTAGCTTCAACGCAGTCACCGTGCTGTGCTAGGGTTTAGGGTTCAGGATTTTGGGTCTAGGATTTAGGGTCCAGGGTTTAGGGGCTAGGGTTTAGGGATTAGGTTTCATGGTGTAGGATCGATCTGCATGTCGCGTTTTGGTCTGCGGCTTTGTTCACCCCAATTCCTGTCAGGCATGTTCATGTTGCATACCAGCAATCAAGCTATAACCCTAAACCCTAAAGCCTTTGCATCAAAATGGACCTGACAGACCCCTTCACGTAGAGACCCTGGTGATGTACACGTGTTGCAAGGGTCCCCAATCGTACAACCCTCATACCCTTAAAAGCAAAAAGCTCTGGACACGATCCCGGGCTGCCAGCTCCCGACCACCCAGTGCTGTCGTGGGTCCCTCCATATACTGGGTCCTCCTAGTGTCCCCTATACTATACTTCCGTCGCAATCAAGGTTATTTAGGGATGATAACTGAGGCAACGTAAGGATAGATAAGGGGGAATCTTGGGGAGGTACACGGGAGATAGTAAGGGGATCCACGCCGCCCCAGTCCGACAATTGTCTGCGTTTTGGTAGCTCCCTGTATCAAGACCTGAATTTTGCTTTGGTCATTCAGATCGTTCTCCTCCCCTTAGGCATTTTTGGCTGCAAGTATTCAGCTTGTTGTCCCTGAGGCCATTTAGACCTTTCCCCGCTTTTCCCCATTCCCCTTATGGTGGGGGTGGCCTGCCTCTTCCGTAGTTGTCAGATTCCCCCTTTAAATCCCAAGCCCTGAATCCTTAAACCCTAAATCCTTAAACTCTAAACCCTAGACCTGTAGTTGACTGCCACACTCCAGCATCAAGATTTGCATCTAGGCCTTTCTTGTCCGTCCCTGTGGCCTGATTGGCCGCAGGGTTTAAGGTTTAGGGCTTAAGGTTATAAGTTTAGGGTGGGTTGGTTTTCGTTCCACGTCATGTTGCTTGCAATCAACCGACTATTCCCCGGCAGAGTGAACCTTTGCATTGCTTCAACCCTTACTGGGTTGGTGTTTGGGATACTTAAATATATTTCCCCTAATTGATTTCATAAGGACCCTATATACGAACATATTTCAACTGGTTCCAGTGGCCAACCAAGCCTAAACATCAATCCTAGCCAGGCCTAAACCCAGCACCACTGTAGCATCGCAGAATTGTTGACCCCTCCGCACTCATAACCATGCACTCTAAACCCTAAACCTTCAATCTCCCAAACCCTAAGCCCCACGTGTCCCTATGCATCGCTCATACCACCCCTTCATAGGGACTGAAGCCCCAGCCCCCTGATGATGAAATTCCTAGCTGGTAAAACCGGAAACCCTAAGCCTCAAGAACTTTGCGTAAGCTTAGTGCATCCCTAAACCCTAGGCCCTATCAAAATCTGGAGATTTCCAAAGATTACGGGGTCTGTTGGGGAGGGTGATGGTTATGAAAGGGATGATACTATTACATGTCCAGACATATGCGGGATGTTTTCTGGCAAGCGACCTGTACATTCAGTAGAACCGCTATGGGCTATTGAACCCTGAAATTCCCTATAATGACCCTACTAAGGGTAGATTAAGGTACCCTTAAGGTCTAATAGCCCACAGTGGTAGAATGTGGTTTTCGAGGACTTTCGGCATGCGGGTTGGGCTGAGGTCATCAGCTCCCTGGAAGTGGACGGAAGCTGGCACTTCGCACTACGCCTACTCGACGATCCCAAGCTGCCTAGGGCTAAGGATCTACCTAGCCCCCTTTTCCCTACCTTAGGGTTTGGAGCAAAACCCAAACTCGAACCCGTACTTAGCCCCGCGAAAACAACATCTAAATAACTAAAACCATAGCCCCGGAATTCTAAACAGCCGTACCAGCATGGCTTAATAAGATTAGGTTACGTGCCCTTTAAGTGGTCCCTATACCCTAAACCCTAAACAGCCCTACTGCAGGCGTGGGACTAAGAAAATCTTAAATGGGAAGCACTGGGCGAGCAGTGTTGCAATGTGAGTGTCTAAACCTCAAGGTATACATGTGGGTGTAGTTAAGAATGCAAACAACCCTACTCGTAGACTGTAAAGCAGGTTTTTCAGCGTCAAGGTTTAAGGTCTGGGGCGGAGGGTTGCCAATGTCATGGCCCTAAATTCATTGCAAATATCCATATAGGGTACCTCACGTGGACCTCGATGTCATACAGAGTATTTAGGATTCTACAAGGCAAAATCCTTGTATCCTCGTATACAAACCCAGTGTCCATTTCATGTTAATTTTTCATGTTTTTCCATTTGCTTCTCTAGCATTGGCAACTACTTCGGCCCCTTGGCCCCTAAGCCCCTAAGCCCTGAACCCTGCCGTAACCAGGTCATAGGGTTTGGTGTTTGCGTTGAAGTTACATATGAGTTATTAGACTCTCCAACCTCAGGCGGCTCAAAGTTCGCACATTATTGTCTACCCTCCCTCCCTGGCAGTGGCATGCATCCCCATAAAACTTTGGTTTGCAAGGACAGTAGTGAGTCTACAACAGCCCCCCCGCCCCTCCGTTTTGTTCCAGTTTTGGGCAGCGCCTGACTGAAGTGGGGATTTGCCCACGAGCCAAGGATATGCCAGCAGCTACCATTGCAGCGGACACGAAACTGGCTCGAAGGCTGGCAAGTTTTGGTTTCGGGTTTAGGGTTTAGGCCCGGTATAGTAGTTTCCATTCTCTTTTCCATTATCCCCTTATAATGCCAATATAACCCTAATAATACCCCATATTCTATCTACTTGAGGGTTTAGGGAGGGTGTCCCAAAATTGCGTACTTTTTCGAAGAATCCCCAACCCCCAAACCCGATTTTCGTGTATAGGGTCTGCTGTTATGGAACCTCTCAATTCGGTGGCTGCTCCTGCGGATACTAGAGGTCTTTGTATTCATGTTTTCAGGATTTAGGGTTTAGGGTTGCTATTCATTCCATGCTTTCTACCAACCGGCTTTGGCAGACAAGTGGAGGACACCCCAGAATCCTAACAGGCCCCAAATTTGGAAACCACGTGGTTTAGGGTTTAGTTTAGGGTTTAGGGTTTAGGATTTAGGGAATCAAGATTTGAGCCCCACGGCCTGTACTCCAAACTCGTGAGATTGCAGCTCAGGATCAGCTACAACGCCTGCATCAGCACCTGCTCCAGTGCAAGGCAATGGCAGTGGGGTATACATCTGCCCCCTGCATTGATCAGTTTAGGGTCTCAGGTTGAGGGTTTAGTGGTCTGCCTTAACCCTAAACCCTAAACCTAAACTCTCCACTTCAAACCTTAAGCACTGAACCCAAAACCCAGAACCTCCCCAAACCGTGTAACTAGACAATTTAGGGTCATGGTCTTGGTACTCCGTGTTTTACGCTTGAGGGCTAAGGATTGCAGGATGAAGTGTGAACTCATGTCAGGGTTGAGGGTTAAGGGCTGAGGGCTTAGGGCCATTAGGTACAGAGCAATCAGAGGATTCTGGTAGACAGATTTCTGAGGTTGGTACGCAAGACCCCCAAAAATTGTTGATGGAGGAGATCGTGCAGAACTGAGAGCGCTTCACATACTGTACTTCAAGTCTTTGAGGATTTACGGTTTAGGGTTTGGGGTTTAGGGCTTGGGGTGTAGGGTTTAGGGTGCATATAGAGGTATAAGAGATTTACGGTGGTGCACGATTTCTTCCGTTCACCGGATGGGACTCTGTTAGAGTCATATGAGCTTTACTATTCTAGTTGAGGGCTCAGGGTGTCTGAAATCCTCGTATCTCATAGGTCGAAACCCTAAGCCCTAAACCAGTGTTGTAGCATGGTATCCTGTGGGAGCTGGGATTCTTCTGGGTCGGCTCAGGGTGACGGAGAGCCAGGCATCTGCGGACTCGCCCTTGACCTTGCAACCTCAACCCACCATCCTAAGCCCAAACCAAAGCCTTTAAACTTTAAATCAAAGAAAACCATAAGTCCTTGAACACTATATAATAAGCCCCAAAGCCCAACATCCTAAACCCGGGCGCAGTGGGCTTCTGTGTGGACATGTCAGGTTCTAAACGTAGCCTTAAGGCTCTATAGGGACTCTTATTTCAAGGCCTTTGGGTTCAAAGATCATAGTACAAAACGCCATTGGGCAATTTTCAGCCTCAGGGTATACTTTTTCGTGCGCTGGAACCTTAGTGATTTGGATTGCAGCCAAGGCTCTTTCAGATGCACGAAGCTCGGCAGGATCTTAGCTTTAGAGTTTAGGCTTTAGAGTCTAGGATTTACGGTTCGCACCCTAATAGGAATAATAATACGTTGGATCTGGGGAATTCCTGCATGACCTTAGGTACCACAAACCTTTTGGGAGTTACAGTGCTATGATATACTAACGTCATGCAGGAATTTTCAGTATCAACAGTATGAACTTAGCTCTATGTGGCTCGTAGGAGTAGGTCATGTACTTACAATGTCTCTTGGGCTTCTTGCAGTTCTTTCGCGTCGGTTCAAATGCGATTTTCTCAATTTACCGGGCAAAGGTGTACGACACAGCTTCCCTGGGATCATGAATTCCTCAGGGTCCAAGGACTTAAGCAAATGGAGCTTTGGGGCCCAAATCCTGTGATCTGAATGGTATTTGGCACCTAAAGCCGTAATATTTGGGTCTTTCAGTTAGATTCTTAGGGAATGGCTTGACTATCGGGCCTTCAAGAACAACTGCGCGCTTGGGCAGCACACAGCGTAGATGAAGGTTTGGGGTTTAGGGTGTAGGGACTTGGCCAGGGTCCTCCTTGAGGAGTTTACAGGGATTATTCAGAGAAACTTGCAATTGCCTGCATCTGACACTGCATCATGCGACAGTGATTCACATCTGTGCTTGTCAGCATTATGTTTGGTCAGGGCCGGCCATGGGGGATGTTGATCCAGTCAATGTTTGATCGCGGCATATACCAAACACCCAACAGGCCCCAATCGCCCCTAAACCCTAAACCCTAAACCCCCATAGCCCCTAAACCCTAAGCCCAAAACCTGCAACAGCCTAATAGTCCTTGAATGGGCCTTCAATAGCCCAAGTCAGGGTTTGAGTTTTGGGGGAGCTCCGAATGGTGGGTCCCAAAACAATCCTACTAGAGATAAAAGCGACCATCTGATCGCTGATGGCGTGAAATTTTGGTTTAGGGTTTAGAGTCTCCGTGCATAAGGATCGGAACGTGGAAGGTATCTACAGTTGCGGTTATCTATGCGCTGTATACAAGGCCCCGACGGGGTTATCTATGGGCTGTATAGAAGGCCCCGACTACCGAAAGACGTTGGCAGCTTAGAGTTTTAGGCTTAGGGTTAGCTACCCTAAACCCTAAACCCTAAACCCTAGCTAGGCCTACAAGCCCAGCTACAAATCGCTTGCGAGTCCCCAGGCTCCCAAGTACTGATACGGGGATTACCCCCAGCCATGTTACCATATTCCCCCTTAAGTGGCTAAATACGGGGTATATGAGGATCTTATGATGGTTTGGGGCATTTGCATGTTTTATCTAGTAAAGGGGAAATAGAACCTCAAATCCTGAATCCAAAACTCTAAAGCCCAAAAGCATAACTTCATACCATATGGATACTCAGTATCCCTTGGTTCTGTAAACCCTTCCCCTAATAATGAATGTTCCCCCCTTCCGAACTAAAACGCACCCGGAATATTAATCAAAAATTGTGGGGAGGGGGTGTCTGATTAAATTTTAGTAAAGCAAATGAACATTTTTAAGGATTCAATTGGACTCTAATTAGCCAGTTGGAGTACAAGTAAGACAAAACATGAAATCAATTGAACTCTAATTAACATCGATGTTAACATTGATTGAACTCCAATTACATCTAATCAAATTCAATGAAAATCTGGTTAAAGTTTGATGAAAGCCGAGTTGCAATCTAATTAAGTTCTAATTAACCAATTGAGTTCTAATTAAAATCCAATTGAAATCAAATTGCAAGTCGATTTAACTCCAATGAAGACCGCAATAGAACCAATTAAAACTTAATGAGAACCTATTTCAAACACTAAGTGAAATCTGAATAAAATCAATCTAGCTTGAAATCTGCAGAGACCTATCTAGATGCAACTGAAATTTCTTAAGAAACTATTGAAATGTAGTTGAAAAGCAGTGAAATCTAATAAAACCTACTGAAATCTGATTAAACCAACTGACATCTTGTTAGCACCTGATTAGAATGAACTTGAAATCGAGTTAGCTCCAATTGAAGTTGAATTGAAACCGAACAAAGCCCACTCAAAACTTCAGGAAAACAATTAGAATCTAGTTAGAATCTACTTAGTAACACCTACTTGAAACCCAAGTAACACCAACTGATAGCTATTTACGATCCAAGCGAATCAATTGGAATCCAATTGAAACCAATCACAACCCAGTTAAACCGCAATAAAGCGGGAAAACAAAACATCTATGTAAGTTCTAACTGAGAACCTTTGAATCTAATTCAAGACGATTTCGAATTGTCATAAAACCTATTGAAACGCCATCCAGATCTCATATACATTCCTTTAAACTGCCTATACGAAAAATACAAGCCCCAGATATGAAGTTTGGATTCCTTGTTATCTCCCTGGCAGTCTTTTCTCTAGGAGGAGTATGTGTTACTGGGGCGGAGGTTTATTTTCAGGGGGAAAGGATTACCCGCCGCCAAGCTTTGCATAACTTTCATATCCCTCATACATTGCCAAGAACTCCTCAATATTGATACTCAACATCCTCCGGGAACCCCTAGACCCTGACCCCAATCCCAAACCCTAAGCCCTGATCTTTAAAGCCTACACCGCAAACGCTGCACCCGCACCCGAAACCTTAAACCTTACACCCTATATGGTAATTTCCTAAAATAGGGGGACCCCAATATAGACCCCAATATACTATAATCCTTATTATGAGGATCCCCAAAATGGTACCCCTAATTCTGGGAAACCCCCAATATAAATCAAGAGCTCCTAAGCCCAACGCCCTTTATATCAACCCTACACGCGTAGAATCCTTGGCAAAGTTTTGGCCGAACCTCTTTAAGCTTAGGATGTCAGCATTCCGGCTGACGTCATCAGCTTTACTGCAGCTCGATTTAGGGTTTAGGATTTAGGGTTTGGAGGTTTAGGACTTAGGTTTAACGGTTTTGGGTTTAGACTATATGGGAGTTTCTCGAACATGAAGGGTACTCAAGGAACTGCGGGGAACTGCCGGTAGGGATTGTGACGAGATTATGGGGCTCTCAGATTAGGGACTGTATTAGGGATTATTCAGAAAATTCCTGTATGCTGTTGATGGGGAATCCTGCAACGCCCTACACATTCAAACTCTTGGGATTTACCGTAGTTTAGGTATCGCAAGCGGTTGCTGATTTCCTCTATCAAGCTCCAGTCCAGGCTTGTAGGGGCTTATAGGTGCCGCTGTGAGTTTCAGAGCTTTTCTTTAGCAATCTGCTAGGTTTCGCAACATTTCTCTGAGTCCTCTATCGGCCATGCGAGTGCTCGATTGCCGCAAGTAAGTCCATGGTAGGTCTCAACTCCGGAGCGCACCTCCACGACCGTCTACAAGGCTGGAGCCTGGGGTTTGAAACGCATATGTCCGCTTTTAGCTCTCCAAGAAGGTTCTGCAGAAGCATGCGACCATGCGATGGACGGACGGAGCAGAGATTCTCGAAAACGCCCGGCTCGAAAACCGAAGAACAAAATTTCCATGTAGATCTTTGGTTTCCATGCCTCGACAGAACATCCGTTTCATTCGAACGGCGTACACTTGAGCCAAAGCGGCTGTGAAACACTCTGCCAGGATGGTTGGTGGGAGCAAGACCGCGAGGGCGCCGTTGCCCAGAAATGCCTGGATCCCATTCCGGTTGTCCCGGGATGGGGGAAAGGGTTTCTGGGTGGCGGATTCAAGAATCATCTGCTCCGATGGTCGGGTTCTCGGTATGCTTAGAGTCATTGGCAAATCTCTTGTTGCATCGACCAGGAATGGCGCATGGCGCAGCGTGAGCAAAACCACGAACATGAAAGTGGTCCTGCTGTGCGCAGCCCAACAAGTGTGGACGACTTCGTCCGGTGCTGCCCCACTGAGAGCCTCGGACTCCTCATAAATCCGAAACCGTAAAACGGAAGAGCCTTGTGAAACTGACCTGATCTTTTGCGTTGCTGACGACCTAGCCGAGTTGACTTCCCTAGCATAGCTTGCATATAACTGCGTAGCGTAGGGAGCGCCTCTGAGAGTATAGTCATGTCTGAGCGCTGATTATACGACCGACCGTAGGCGCCTTGAGCTCAAAGTCAAAAAGCCGGCTGCATAGTAGTTGGTGCTGTCCTCACGACCCTGTGCCAACTTCCAAAAGCCTTAAGCTGCAATAAGCTAGTTTCAAGACAGTAACTTGAATTCGATAATTCAGGACCATGGTGGCGGAAGAAACGCATGAACTTTCGCTAATGAAGCCGGCCACACCACGGATCTTCAAGAGCTACCTTGTTCAGCCATTTTGGCAAGAGGAGTGGGAGTCCCTTGATGGGCTCAGGCTAGAGCAGTGTATTCGTGTCAGCTTAGGCAATGATGTGGGGTACCCGGATGATCACGCAGCCGGCATGGAGCACGAGATCATATCCATGAAAGAGGTTGGATCATCAGTCCATGCAGCTTGGCAACCAATACTTCATTTCTAGGCTTGCGGCAAGTACGATTATGAGTTGATCGTCATCGACGCGGTACCCCGCAGCTATCTTGCGGAGGTGTAAATGTGAAGGCCTCAGTCGATAAACGTCATCAATAAGCGTGAGACATGTGCTACCATCGAGGATGCGGCTGCTTCTGAGCGCGGGACAGCTACAGCGAGAAATTCCATCCCAGAGCATAAAAATGACGTATGCTCAGTGGTGACCTGCAAGCTGCAGCAATACTTATCTATTGTAGAGACAGACGACCCACAGCAACCGGCAGTCTCCTACTTCAGCAAAAGCAAACCTGAGCCTTGTTTTTGGACAGATAGATAGATACGGTGGATGCGCAAAATCCTGCATGCTGGCACGGCACGATAGCATACTTAAGGTCATGCAAGGTTTTGGCACGGCCCAAGGATTCTATTGATGGAGTCAGGGTTTCTGTGTTTGTTTGTGGGGGGTAGGTTTGAGCGCTGATCCCTTAAATATACATTCTTTACCGCAGGGGTACAGGGCGCTGTGGCAAGACCCCCGGCCCTAAACCCCAAACTCTAAACCCTAAACCCTTACTGGGCTCTGTGGCGAGACCCCCAACAGAGGCCGCAGCTTCAACCCAAAGTTCTCAAGCAGATTCCAGCCCTTATTGGCCCAGAGCTTGCCAGGACTCTCCTATACGGCTTAGGGTCTAGGTTTTAGGGCTCACCGCTCTATTGTGATTACATTCGGGTTACATTGGGGTTATATTGGGATTATGTTGGGGTCATATTGGGACTATATTGGGGCTATCTTCGGTTTATGCTGGGGTACGGAGGTAGCTGAAACGCGCAAACTACTATTTAGGGTTATACCAAATAGTGGGATCTTCGGCCCAAAAAGGGGGTAACTGGAGGGTCTAGGTCTAGAGCTCCGAGAGTAGGGTTTAGGGCTCAGAGGGTAGGGCGCGGGGCTCTGAGTTTAGGTTTGAAGTGTTAGGGGGCTATAAGGATATTTCACGATTGACTGCCAGGGAGGTATATGAGGAGCTTTTGGGACGTATGGTTCGGGTCTGGGGCATGTACCCTTCTAAACAGACAAGCCAGCTTTTTCGCGGGGGGATAGTAGCCTTTTGAGGACCCTCTCTGGTCCTCCATGTTACTTTGGTGGGGCGTACTCAACCCGATCTCTTGAATCCTAAGTCTCAAGACTCAAATTTCCGGGTGGTTAGAACGGAATAGAGGACTTGATCACTTCTAAGCCCTGAATAAACTCTTACACGAGTTACGTTTTCATTGGGAACCGCCGTCAAGAAATGAGACCTCTGGGGCTCAGAACCCGCAATCCCGGAAGTTTTTGTACGGCGCCACGACTACTTTAGAAGTGGCCACTTAGTGCACCTTCATTTGGGGGGTCTTGACATAATTTGTGACCGCTTTCGCGCATTTGCCTGGCTGTCGGGGTGCAGACCACAGAAGGAGAAGCTCTTCCGAAGCAGTCGCACAAGGTGTCTAGTTTTTGACCAGCATTCAGAGACGTGGGAGAGCAATAGCGGGTGCTTGTTTGTTGAGGGGGCCTGCAAATTTTAGAGGCTTCCAAGCGCCATGAGTCTAGATCTGCCTTGGCAAATTACAGGGCTCATCATATAGGGAAAGGCGTTAAAGCTAAGATCCCAACGGTTTATTGTCTTATAAGGTTCTGTAGATGGAAGCAACTTCAACTGAATTCTGCTTAGTTCGGATTGTTGAGCTCCTTATTGACTAAGCTATTGACTGGTTTTGGTCATATAAGGTTTGCATATTCGATTTGTATGCAGCTATCTAGAAGCAATCCAATTTGAATCAAGGAATTCCTTAATTCATTTCTATGGTTGTATTGATTGCAACCTAAGAGCAAAGCAGGAAACGAGGTAAAGCAACCTTACATCCTTGCTTTTGCACATCTTTGCTAAGGTTCTTCTATAGTTTTTTGTTGGGGGCTATTGTGGGGCCGTGGGTAGTAGGATAGAAACCCAATGGCCCCCTATATAGTGTTTTACAGACAAATTCCCCCCAACAATGAAAGCCCCAAGGGGCTTTAATGTTGGACAATTTTAGTATGAGTGGGGCGCGATTCGTCCCCGTACTGATTTCTTCATTGCCTACGTATGGTTCACCTTGAACCCTAGATAAGAAGGTTGTTGCTATTTTTTTTTCCACCCCTGCTTTTCCTTTTGACCAGTAGCAAGTTAACCGAAAACCCTATGAGTTTAAATACGCTCCCAGAATTCATGTCAGTTGTCCATATGTTTTCCATTTGAGTCTCCAAGGCAGCGATGAGTGGCTGCGAGGGTGAAAACGGCTGGGGGCAAGCGCTTGGAGCATTCCATCAAATGCGGACGTCTTCTGCATCTTGGACTTTGGCACAAGATTTCGTTTTGGGGTTTATGGTTTGAGGGTTTTGGACTTTTGGCTTCAAGTTTAGGGTGCAGGGGTTTAAGGTCTAGGATTTAGGGTCCAGGGTAGGGTTAGGAGCTCAATGACGTGGAGTCTTTGCTTTGGGTTTTTGCCGCTTTGGCCCTACACTCCCCATTCCAAAGGACAGTCGCCTTTTGTAGGGGCTTTTTGGGCCCCACGGTAGTTTGGGGGATCGTAGCCGTGCAAAACGACGGGAGGACGACGATAGTGATCTTGAACTGCCCGAACCGCGATACTGGTGTACTGGTGTTCATCAGCCTCTACAAAGACCTTGAGCTTGTACACCCAACCTCCAAGCGAAAAAAAAGACATATAAGAAATGAGCAAGCCTTGAGGCACAAATCCTGAACTGGTGCAACCCATTGCATCCTCAAACCCTTAACCCGACCTATTACCCAGGTGGCTCCCAACACCTTCAGCTTCAACGCCCTCATCAGCTCTTGCGAAAAAGCAGGTGGGAATTGGCAGGAATTATTCATCAAGTACCCTTGCAGGGACTTGATAGTCTTTTTCTCCACAGGTCCTAAGTATCCATATGGTAAGAAAAAGAGAATTCATTCTAGGAATCACCCTGCTAGAATCATAAGGACGCAGCTTTGGGAAAAGTGATTGTTGTAAGAGGACTTGCCTCACAACAGCAAACAGAACGCCAAGTACGGGTATGTGCAGAAGCGGGGCTCTGCAACAGCCCCTTCCGTTGAGGGAACCTTACAATGCGACCATCATAGTTCATACTTTCGTAATCACCATACGAGTCGTTATAAGGCGGTTATATAACGGCGTCATATTTGGGGAGTATTATCGGGCCTATTAAGGGGTTACCTGGAGTTTAGACTATAGCTCATACATCTTCAGGGTCCTTCAGAGCACCCGTAACAGATGAGATAGACGCGAAGATGCCACAGTCGTGGTGGTGGAGATTCCCCTGAGCCGTGAACCCGAAACCGTAAACCCTAAAACCTAAACCCTAAAGCCTAAACCCTAAACCCCAAAACTTAAACCCTAAACCCTAAAACCTAGACCCTAAAATACCACCATTTTGTGAGAAAGCAGGTTGCTGGGATGTGGCGATTCAGATCCTCGGGCTGCGCTTGTCCTTCAGACCCCCTGGGAGGATCCAGAAGGTAGAACTCCCAATATGAGCTATAGTCTCAACTCTTCAAAGGGGGGTATATAGGGAAATATCCCGGAGGATCTGGAAAGTAGAACTCACAATATGATATCTATAGGGGATTATATAGGGTTTAGGGTAGAATGTAGAATTCCCAATATGGTGCTTATAGGGGCCTCTATAGGGTTCAGGGTTTAAGGTTTGGTGTTCAGGGTTTAGGGTTTAGGAGCTATAGTCTCAACTCTTTAAAGGGGGTATATAGGGAAATCTATCGGGGACAATTCTATGGGTTACTAAGGAGATACTGGGAGTTTAGATTATGGCTCCTCGTGTACCTTACGCTACAAGTGAAAGATGTCCAGGAACCATTCAGTTTAGAGACCCGCGGTTTAGGGCTTAGGGTATAGGGTATAGGATTTAGGGTTTAGGGCTTAGATCATCAGATCTGAAAGTACTGTTCATACTAAGCTTGCATGACCTCAGTGTGCTGGAGCAGAATAATTCCCAAGTTCTCAAAGGTTCAGCGGCATGCAGGAGTTGAGAAATTGTTACCCCACCTTTTCGGGTATGTGGGGCGTTGGGATCGCGAATTTAACGGATCTGGCGATTGTGGTTTGTAGTACTAAAACTGTGGTTTGGGGATTGAATGTCTCTACTAGCAGTCCTACATGACCCTATGAACCCAGAACTTTCTGGGAACTAATTATGGTGCTATGGTTTGGGTAGTGCCCCCACTTTGTAACAGTTGGATAATATTTATATAGCTATGTATAGCCCTTAAAATGACCCCTAATATAGACTGTTACAGGGTGGGGGCAGTACCCAAGCTATGTTATGTAAGGTCATGCGGGATTTTGGTGGTTTTGGGTTTGAGGAACATGGCATGCATGGCTTGCCATCCACTTCAACGTAGACATGCAAACCCGTATACCTTAAACCCTAAACCTTAAACCTCGAAAAGGGAAGGCAGTCTACAAAGGCCTATCTTTTCGGGTTCCACGCTACTTTGAGAGGTGTTTAGAGTTTACTGGGTTGCTGTTACGGAACTTAACTTAAGGTACTATATTGGGAAACCCTATGAAGTACTGTGTATATATATATATACACCCATTATGGTGGCTTAATTTCAGTTACTATATTGGGGAAACCCTATGAATCATTATATATACCCATTATATATGGTGACTTAACTTAAGTTACTATATTGGTGAAACCCTATTCATTACTATATATATATATACCAATTGTGGTAACTTAACCTACTTGGAGTGTCAAGGGGACTTAGTAAGTAGGTTGATAATGGGGATAATTAGGGTTACTATATGGGTCATAGGGGTTATTGACCTGCTTACTAAGTCCCCCTGGCCCTCCGAGTAAGTTCCTAAACAGCAACCCAGTTGAGAGGTGAGTGTTCAGAATTCGGGGCTTAGGGGTTTGTAGCTTTCTGTTTGGGGTTTACCTAGACCCACCAATGTAGTATCTTTTGATACTCCGAATAAGCGTCCTAGCCAAAAAAGCAGACCAAACCCAAAAAGGAACTACATTGGAGGGTCCAGGTAGGTCTCCAAGCAGTGTAAGTTGTACGTTAGCTGTCCCTAGATGTGGATAGCCCTCTGAAGAAAGCAATGCTGTATTTAGGCTGACCTTTTAATGCGTGGCTTTAGGGTTTTTCAAGCGCTCGTTCTTTGCCCGGCTGTAGTGGAGTAAATAGTCCGCACACAATATACGGCGAGAATCAAGAGACTTGCCATAGTGAGTATGTAGGTTATAAAGGAGGCTTTAAGCAGGCCAACCCAAATTAGAAGAGTGACGACCGCGCCTAATTATGGTTGACTTACTGAGTCCCTTGAACCTTTCAATGCAAAAATGGAAGGTGGAGACAAGAGGCCAGAAAGGCGACTGTCTATCTGGAAAGCTGATTACTTAAAATGACCGTCTACTTTGAAAACCGAAATGGTAGGACGTTAGCGGGAAGTAGACTATAGTCGCCGTTAAGTAGATAGAATATGGCTGGCCAACACAATAATAAAACCCAATATACCCCATAGTCTACCTACTCAAGGGGGACTATATACTTTTGGGCTTCTGGCCCTTGGTTTTCCAGATAAAGCCCCCGAACTCCTGTAAATGATGCATACCTAAACCCCAAAAGTATGGAGAATAATCGCCTTTCGGGCTATTTGTAGTGGTTTGAGGTAAGTATTTTACCTAAACCCTATAAACCCTAAACCCTAGGTACTTCAGGCCTGTGAAGCTGAGCAGTCCTAGCCGCGCGAGGGTCTAGAAGGGTTGGTCATTCGGGTCATGACATAGGGTAGTCTGCTCTAGGAACCCCTAAATTTTCAGCCCTAGATCTTTAGCCCTAAACTTTCAACCCTAAACTCTAGGAGTCCTTTTTACTTTAAACTTTCAACCACAAACCCTGAACCCTAAACTGTGGGGCGTCGCATGCGAACAGTCTCCGGGAGTTGAGGATGTTGTCGGACATGGAGGCGGCATCGGTGCCCGCAGATGAAATCAGCTTCAATGCCGTGACTTGGCTTGGGATGTCGGTCGAGTTGAGGTTTAGGGCTAAGGGTTTTGGGCTTAGGGTTTAGGGTTTAGGGCTAAGGGTTCAGGGATGTTCAGGGCTTAGGGTTTAGGGTTGGGTTGCTCTACTCTCCCTCAAACTACAATGAAACCCTACATGCTCTTCATCTTGCTTCAAGCACCAGTGAGTCGCTGCAGCGAATAGAACCCTGAAACTTCCCAAGCTCAAGCCTTGGTAGATAGGGATGAAGGTCCTAAACCCTAGGCCCCAAACCATGTGAGCTATAGTCTAAACTCCTAGTATCCCCCTTAATAACCCCTATAGTAGTCCCTTAGCCCCTTAAGGAGTTTAGACTATAGCTCATGTGATTAAGGGGATTAGGGTTTAGGGCTTAAGGTCTAGGGGCTCAGGGCTCAACTTGGCTTGTGCATGAGGGTTTAGGGTTTAAGGTTTAGGGTTTAGGGTTTTCAGCATGAACTGTTGACTCTTTTCAGTGACGCTTGGAGGATCTTGCAGGCATTGCAGGCCAATTCTCTTTACAGCAGTTGCTGAAGCCCCTTCAGCACGCCCGGGTTCTTTTCCGAACGAGTTTGAGCTGTCAAAACTAAACGATGTTGGTCAACAGAGGTCAGCCACATCGTTGAACATTCTGCTTACCATTTGTGTGTTTCACTGGTCCTGACCACGGTGGCACAGAAGCCTAATATAGAACCTTGCATATCTTCAAGTAACATGATACTAGGTTCCTTGCATAGCGATGGTATAGTAAACCCCGAGTGAAATGGCAGTTTGCCCCCTCAAAAAGGGACCTCAATATAGACCCTAATAACTATAGTCCTTATACTGGGCCCCCCCAAAAAGGTACCCCGAATTTTGGGCAACCTCCAAATCTAGGCCATCAGTGCCTGTGAAAAGGGGAAGCAGTGGCAGGCCCGGATCTCTCAAAAACATATTCTGGGTAGGCCTTTGGGTTCCTTAAATGTTTTCCTTTATTGGTTTTATAGGGACCCATCTATACTAATATTTTTCAAGGGTCTCTAAAGGCCAACCAAGTATCCGGGTTTTGGGCTTAGGGGTCTGGGGTTGAAAGGTTAAGTTTAGAGTCTAGGGGTTAGGGTGCAGGGTTCAGGGTTTAGAGTTTGGGGTTTAGGGATTGAAGTTTAGGGTTTAGGGTGTCCCTTTATTTCAAACATGGACTGGTGCTAAATCCTTAACCCTATTGGGCGTATGACAATGCAGGATAGACAGAGAGGTAAACTGTCAAACTTGGGTACTGCCCCCACTCATTAACAGCTGGGTAATATTCATAATATTACTATTTAGAGCCCTTGATGTGACTCCTAGTATAGACTGTTAATGGGTGGTGGCAG
>CAJNIZ010001127.1:8441-27896 GCA_905231905.1 Symbiodinium pilosum | reverse complement strand
AAAAAAAAAAAAAAAAAGCAAAAGCCACAAAAGCAACTACTACAGGGCATCAGCGGAAGAATGCTGTAAGTGTATGGATGCAAAAAACACTCGCCCCGGCCAACCATTGCATGTAGGCACGAGAGCCCATATCTATATTTGTTTGGTTTTGGCGGAAGCGCTGCCGACGGCGGGGGCCTATCCATTAGCAGCTCCAACAACATCTCAGCAATGCCGAGGCAAAAGAACTGGAGTAAATGGTGCACCCAAGATGCCAATCGTTGACTCCTCTGAAGGCTGCACTCAACACTCATCCTCCAAAACATGATCCAAAAGCCATGGTACAGAGGACACTGTGCGAACAACCAAAATTGCAGGACAAATACCAACAGATGCCCCACAATGATCCTCCAAATTTGACTCACAAATTGATGCTTGCAGTGCCTACTTACCACAGGCCACCCCTCTTTCAAGGCGTCCGGGGCACAGCATTGCGCTGGGCGGAAGTCCGTCCAGTGTTGGCGAGCTCCTCCGGGCAAAGGCCTCAGATCATGGTACCGAACATCACGACACAGGGTTCATGGTTTCGGTTTCGGGATGAGGCCTCAGCGTACCTGGCTGATGGCAGGCTACTTTACAGGTCATGGGGAAGATGCTCTGACTGGAGCCAGACAGAACGGGAGTATTTGGCAAATGTTGCTTTCCATTGCTTTCCGCGGTCTTCTGGGAGATTAAACAAAGTTTGTCAGACTTAGGCTTCAACATGCTGGAAAGCCCTGACAACCTAACCAGGCAATGCAACAAACTCCCTCACACCAAGTAACCCTAGCCCCCCAAATTACCTCCTCCCCAAAGCCCNNCAGACCCCTTGGAGGATCTAAAAAATAAGATCCCCTATACACACCCTTCAAAACCCTATATGATTTTTATATAATTTCCCACATGGATCTGCGGGATCTAATTTTTAGATCCTTTTGGGGGTCTGGGTACCACTGTCCGAGATGCTGGGCAGCTTCGCTTGTGCAGCCGCCGCTGCGCGGCGCCAAGGCGCTGCACCCGCGACGCGCGGCACCGCGGAGGCCCAGGCCAGATTGGAGGCCCTGGGTTTGGGGGTTTGGGGGTTTGGGACTTGGGGGTTTGGGGTTAAGGATTTGGGGTTTAAGGTCTAGGATTTAGGGTGGGGTTTGGGATTGGGAGATTGGAGGGCTTGTGAATTTAGACGTTGCGGGGTTTAGGGTTCACGGTTGTAGGGTTCAGGTTGGGGAGCCGCAGGGTTCTGGATGGGGGGCCTTTGGGTTGACGATGGAAGGCAGCTGAAAAGTTGGGTTTTCCGGCTTAGTTTGTTTTTGTTGTTTAGGGTTTGGGCTTTAGGGTTGGAGGTTCCAGGTTAAAGTTTTTTTTGCAAAGAGATGGGGATGGGTAGAAGGGTATCGCTGAATGATGCATGAAAAGTAAAGGCTTTGGTGCAAAGTTTTTCGAAGTCTGGCTGTCCGGATGTATCTAGCATACAGTCAGTCCCCTATAGTCTCCCGAAAACAAGCAAGGGGGCAATGACGGGCAATGCTTCACAAACCAGAGGCCAATGCTTCAAACCTCGTAGAACTGAAAGCTCTACACCCCCAACTCCCACGCCTAAACAAGACCAAGCTCAAAACCCCACTACCTAAACTCCTCAAAAGGTGGTTCTATAGGGGGAAGTCTTACAAGGGTTATTTAGAGGGATACTGGGAGTTTAGACAAAGGCTCACATTAGGAAACTCAAAGCCCAACTAGTAAGATTATCTTCCTTATCTAGAATACTATACCCCAAAGGGAGGATAGAATCTTACTCTATAATGGGTACCATAGTACCCCCAAATAAAATACTACTCAAAATAGGACATTGAAAGCCCAACAGCCCCAGCGGCTTCCGCGGCTCGAGCTCGTCGAGGAGCCCAGCAGCGCCGCGTGCGGCTGCGTGCGCAGCGAGGCCTGGATGGCAGTACCCGGTTCAGGGTTTAGGGGCTAAGGGGTTTAGGGGTTTAGGGTTTGGACCCTTGTTGACTGGTTTCTTTTGGAAGTAGGCTTTAAAATGCCGTTTTCTGTTTTAGTCGAAGAAAAACTAGAAATTCGGCTTAACAATGCCCAGCATTATCCATACACGTCCCCCTCCCGTATTAGATACGCAGCAGCATGGTATTTACTCGAGTGATTATGGGGTGCTGTAGGATTGCAGGAAGCGATTGTGAAATCAACAGGTTGGGTCTTGGAGTTGAGGCTAAGGGGGGCTGAAGGCGCCTTTTGGGGAGGATAAACGTGATCTTATAGATTGCTTCTCGGGAGGCTTGCCATGCTGAGGCATAAGGACCCAGCTATATGGGTTGAGGCTTTAGGCTCTAGGGTTCAGGATTTAGGGTTTAGGTTTCTAGCGTTTAGGGTTTTAGGGTTTAGGGCTTTAGTTTGGGGATGGAGCCAGGTTTTAGATTATTTTGATTTGGGTCAGGCTTTCCCTTCTGGGCGCTTCTTTTCTGGACATCGTCGCGATTAGGATCCTGATCGGGCGGAGCGAAGATGATCTTCCTAAACCCCGAACCCTAAACTCTAGACTCCACCATGCTTTGAAATTGCAAGGCTGAACTTCAACAGCCTGGGGGTTGACATCTAAGGCCCAAGCTGCGTTAGTAGGGAATAAGGAAATATATAATAGAAAGATTATGCAGTAATCCTTGCTAAGCACCAGTATGCGAGTGTACGGGAAGCTTTAGGGCGTGAGGTGGCGGAAGGTTGCACAGGATGCGGCTCCTCGATCGCAAGCTCAAAGTAAACACGTGTATTTGGGTAGGGCGCACGAAGCCATAATGACTCACTTGGAACCACAAACCCTGCACACTATGCATGTATGCGCCGCGCAGTAATTCGTCATGATCCCTGTGCATTCCATACATGAGTTCATGCTGCCCCGCGGCCGCCGCTGGCCAGCATAGTTCCCGTCGCCCAAAGGAGGTTGGACAGTCGCTCCGCTGAGGGCCTCGAGGGTAAGAGGAGGTCACACTTGCTTGAGGTTCTGATGCAGTATTGAATCAAAAACAAACGCCCTCAGCTTAAAAGGAAAGCGCAACTTTCAAGCATCGGCAAAAACTGATAAATCAAGACCTTTGTTGTGTCTCTGCTTTTGCTTAAAGCCTTTTTGGCAGGTTCGTAGCACACACTTGCAAAGCAGAGGCTGGAAGCCTACAAGTCAACAAGCACAGAATTATAGACCTGATTGGTACTCTGCATTCTTGGCCCCGTCTCCCGAAATGCCTGTTCTTCGAAATTGCAACCCTACACATCAAAAGTCTAGCTCATTAATCAGCAGATCCCAAACTTCAAAACCACAAACCCTCACAGAACCCGAACTTCAAATTATAAAGCCCTAAACTCTACACCCTAAACCCTAAGCAAGGGAAACCTCCTGGCCTGCTCTCCAAAGCCAGTAGCTGAGCCGCCGTTGCGCCCGCGGGTGCCGCGCCCTCAGCCGAGGGAACTGCAGAGGCCTCAAGCTGAGTTCCCTATAAGTATAAGGGGTTTAGGGTTTAGGGATCTAGGGGCTTCCCAAAATTAGGTAGGGGTTCTATAGGATGTTGGGTTTAGGTTTTAGGGTTAGGCAGGATAGGGTTAGGGTGGTGGTTTAGTTTGTTTTTTGTTTTGGGGGGGTGGGTCTCAAAATTAGGAGTACCTGTTTGTGCGCCCCATACTCAGGATTATCCTATGTGGGGTCTATACCGAGGTCCCACCATTTATGAAGACTACGATATAACACTGATAAACAGCACCTCGGGGGTGTTGTCAAGCCCCTTTAAACAACCAAAGGTGACATTTACAATAACCATCAATAACCCTAAACGCTAAAACCACCACCATCCCCCGCCCCCCATTAAAAAAAAAAAAAAGGAACCCTGCCGGGATGAAGCACCCCCCCCTCCCAAACAAAAAAATGAAAAGAAGGGTAGGCAGTCCCTGTGTCTAAGCTAGGTTTACCAGGCGAGAGGTATAAGATTCAAGAATGATGCAGGGGGGCTGTAGGGTTTCGGTTTATTGGTGAGGCACACAATTCACTTGAACAATGGCTCAGAGTAAACCTGCAAATGCAGTTCCCTCATAGAAGAGCCTCATGAGAAGAGCCTCCGCCTGTAACTGAAGCCGACTGTACATCCGGAAACCAGGATCCCAGAACAGTGATGAGGGCTCATGAAGCTAATTGGCTTTTGCAGTTTCGTTAGAACCTGACATGGGGTGGTTTACTACGTTTTGGAGTGGACCTCAAGAGAGGGTGGTCATAATCACGAGCAGCATGGTTGCTATTGTTGTTACTACGAAGGGTTTTACTCTTACTCTTACTTATACTTCTATCACGTAATTGTGTTAGCCACCCCTGTTGCTGTTCCTGATGGCTAGTATTGCAGTACTTGCTCCTGGGAGGGTCATGGAGCCCCTCAAATCTAGAATCCCAAAGCACGAGTAGTACCGTCTAGGGTTCCCCAACAAAAGGCAGTCATTCTGGCGCCTAGACCCTGAGCTCAAAGCCCTAAACCTTCAACCCTACTACCTAAACCCCCACTAAACCCCAAACCCTCAACCCTAACCCCTAGCCCCAAAAGCTTACACCCTAAACCCTAAACCCTAAACTCCTAAACCCCTAAACCCCTAAACCCTAAACCCCTAAACCCTAAACCCTAAACTCCTAAACTCCTAAACCCCTAAACCCTATACCCGGGAGGCCTGCGCCAGGTTGCCCAGCCACTGCGGCTGCAGCTCCACCAGCCGACTACGACCTGGCCAGATACTGTTGATGGAGGCAATCTTNNCACCTTAAGTCCCTAAAGTCCTTGGAATTACAATAGTTTATGGCCCCTAGGTGGTGCAAGATTTCATCCATCAACAGTATCATTGCGGTTGGAGGTTTTAGGTGTTGAGGGTTTTAGGGGTTTGAGGAATTAGGGTTCTAGGGATTTAGGGGTTTAGGGTTTTGGGTTTTAAGAAATCTCCTTAGATCCCCCATGAAAATTTGCCTGCAGCCGCAGCCCTCACCATGGCCCACGGGCAATGGGGCGCCGCTTTGCCGCGCGCCCGTGCAAGGCTGGCTAAGTCGTGGAGCACGGCGCTTGGCGGGTGGACCTGGGTTTTACCATGGGGGGTTGCCAATATTAAGGGGGATACAGGGATAGACAGGGACATACGGGGATATGCAGCGTTTACGGTTTATGGGCCTAAGGGATTTAGGCTTATTACGGTGGATGGAGGAAATCTTGCACTACGCCGGATCCCCACTATACCATAACTTCTGGGGTTGGGATAGCGCAAAATTTCCACCATCCACGATTTGGAGCCCTAGTTAATCACCAATACTGGGAGCATATATAGGGATATACGCGGTTTAGGGCTGAGAGGCCTAAAGAAAATGGATTATGAAATGGAAATTGGAGAGAGAGAGAGAGAGAGAGAGAGATACATATATATATATATATGAAAAGGTTGTGGGAATATGTTATGTCAAAGCCTGAAGAATTGCCAATACTTGAGTGTTAAGTTCCTAGCTTAGGTATAGGGCACCCCAAATGTAGACCTCGTAATTATATTGATAAAATCTAGGCTCCCACAAGGGTCACTGTGTGAAGGGTTGTATTTGCGCAAATTTTGGCAGCGTGTCGGCGCAAACTCTACAACCTAAACCCTGAACTCTCAATGCTTGTCCCAAACCCCAAACCAAGCAACCCCAAACCCCGCAACCCTCACCCTCTCCTTACTGGTGGTTCGTAGGAAATGAAAGAATACGCTGTAGAGGGATTCCATTGGGACTAAGATCCCTTATTCCCTACTTACCCATAGTAAGTCTCTCTATTGGCAAGGAGACAACCTCCTCTGCGCGGGCAGCGGTAGCGTTCAGCAGTGCCCTTTCGCGCCGGCTGCCTTGGATGTTGGGTTTAGGGTTTAGGGGTTCTCCTAGCCCCTATACAGGGGTGTACCCGTTATGTAATAGTGGTATAGCGATCCATGGGGTTTAGGGCTCTATGGGGTCTGGCCGGAACCCCTGTTCTACGGGTCCGTTTCATAAGGAGTATCTAGACGGGTAGCCCCTGTTTATGGTAACCTGCATATTACTCTAGAAAGAGAGATGATCCGTGTTGCAGTCATATATGGAAACCCTGAACCCGAGTAGGCCCTACTTTTCTGGGCTCAGGACTTGCGGTTCAAGTTTTCAGTCTTAGGTCTAATTGCGGGATGTGGTCGCAAAAATTGGCTCTGTTTTGGGAGACCCTTTGCCATCAAAACTCAATTTTTCCCCCTGCGCCAGGGACGGGACTCCACACCCAGACGTAGCCTCATGGAGGAGCGCTTCTCAAGTTCTGAAGAGTCCCCAAACCCTATAGTCCCCCTTAAGTAGATAGAATATGGCTTTGGGTATATATTATAGTAAGATCCCCATATAACCCATATTCTATCTACTTAAGGGGGACTATAAACTCTAAACAACCCAGGCAAATGCCTTCAAGATTGTTCACACTAAGCCCTGTTTGGTCCTCCTACAGTGATGGGTCTAGGGTTGAGGGTTTAGGCCTTTTCATTGAGCCTGGGAAGGGTCTTCATCCAGACTACAGGCCTCTATGAATCTATAGCATCACAAGGACGCTTCAGACAGATAATAGTAGTTTCCCAAAATAGGGGGACCTGAATACACTATGATGCTTATTATAGGTGCCCCCAAGAAGTGACCCTGAACCCAAAACCCTGTATAATCCCAATGAATCTAAACCCTAAACTCCAATTTGGGGGAAACCCCAAGGACAGAATGTCCGACTCTGCAGGAGAGTGACAGGTCCCATGCTTCCGCCCAACGTTGCTTAGCTCCTGCTCGTTGAGACCTGCCGCACGCATGTGTGTGTCTTTCTGCAAGAAGGTGCCATCATGCTGAGAAGCTTCCCTAACCCTAAATCCGGGTTTAGGGCATATGAGCTATAGTCTAAACTCCTAGTATCCCCCTTAATAAGCCCTATAATATTCCACCATATTATCCCCTATATAACCCCCCTTTAAGGAGTTTAGATTATGGCTCATATAAAACCCTAAACCCTTAGAACCCTAAGCCCTAGCTCCCCAATTGTGCTAGGACTTACTTCTGCCATGTCCCTCAACAGGGTTTGTTGTTAGGGCACAGGCGGGGGCCGCAAACTGGGCCCGATATCCTACTTGGAGGGTCAGGGGCACTTAGTAAGCAGGTTAGTAATTAGGATAGGTAGAGTTACTATATGGGTTATAGGGGTCATTAACCTACTTACTAAGTAACCCTGACCCGCCAAGTAGCACATCACTTGCAGGTCGCACGAAGTTGGCGGCCACTTCCATAAAAATTAGGGGGTCTGGAAAGATTTCAGATATGATAGTTTTGGTGAGGTGGTGGACCCCAATATGGGGTCCTGATTAGTGTAGGAGATCCGCCGCAAACAAAAAAAAATTACGTCCGTCACTAATATGATGGGGGAGGGGTCCTCCCAAAACGAATATGGATCCTAGCTCCAAATGAAAATTCAATTGGAGGGATCAGGATCGGCTCAGGCAAAAGCTGAGAAGAGGTTCACAAGGCATTTAGAAGGGCATCCCTTTACTTATTCTCAAAACTATTTTGTGGCCGCGAAACTTTGCACAACTAAGGGCCCCCAAACGAATCAGGGGGTGCTGAATAATTTCCGCGAAGCTTATCACAACTAAGGCATCCACACTCACCGGGATCAAACACTCTGGGGCCAAAATGCTCTAATTCTTGTTTTAAAGACCCCTAAAAAGGTACGCCAAATTTTGGGAACAACCTAAATCCTATAAATCCTTCTATACCCCGCATTTAACCCCCTTTAAAGAGACCCGTAATTTTGGGAAAACCAGACCAGACCAGGTCCGGACGTGTCTCCCCGCTGGGCCTCCACAGAGGCGCATGACCTGTCCCCAGGAGAATCTTGGTTTATTGGAGGGATGACACTGCTGTGGTACCTTAGGGGAACATAGGGGCCATATAGGGATATGTAAGGAGATATGGGGTTTAAGGTTGATACTGAAAAATCCTGCATGACGGTAAGCACCCTAAGCCTTGGGAATACTGGTGCTGCAGGATAGGAAGGTGATGCGGGGCTTTTGATACCAACAGTAAAGATATATGACCTTGCGTGACATGATTGTACCAAGTGTGAACACACATCAGCTGCTAACCAAGGCAACGCAAAAGCAACTATGCCTATGGGTTGATACCGCTCAAACATGGCTGCAGTTCTTAGAGGCTCTTTTGACGACTTAGCAAGGCTACTTCGTCATAGGGGTTATGCTTCTAACACAGGTCATTGATGATAGTAGGGAGGCTTACTCAATCAAAAGAGTTTCCAAGTTGGGCCCTTAGCTGCAGCAAGACCTACGGGATGGTATCCTGAGATTGGAGGCACGGCTTCCCAGAAAGGCGCGGAGGATCGGTTCACAGACACCTACGCTGGATTCGAGCACATCTTCCACGACCCAGAGATACTCCAAAGCCTAAGGTCTGGACAAAGTCGGGTGTGCAAGGGCCATTTCATCCAGTGTAGGGGCCCAGACTTCCTTTAGGGAAGCTATCCTACACAACTCCCGAATTCTTTTGACACTTCAGGTAGCTCTAAAATCAACTTCTAAATCCTCAAGCTTCAACCCTAGATCTCAAACTCCTCTATCATACCCACTCCCTGATTATCAGGAGACTGCGCCTGTGAGCATACCACAGCCTGCGCCACCTAGCCGGACGCCTTCAGCTAAGCCACCTTCAACGGGATTACAGAGGTTGGGTCGTAGTTGGGCAAAAATGAAATCGAGTTTGCAAAGAGTTGTGTGTTGCTGTCGATGATAAAGCATCGAAGAAGGCATACGCTCCTCAAAATTGTTGATGTTTTGCTGATGAGACAGCATACTTGCAGGGGCCCACTTTGAGAAAACAACCCTTAATCCTAAACCGTTCGGGTGCTCAGGGCGTACTGTACCGTTTCAAGTTTCAAGCCCTCGGGGCTTGTTCCGGAGAACAAACATGAACACTCACACCTAGGTTCCTAGGGGCAATTCAAGTATTAGCCAGGTACGTTCAGAAAGCAATGGGAAATGGGATTCTGACAAGAGGGGTGCCTGGGAAACCCTAGAGATAAGCATCCATATCACATGCGGGCCGCTCGGAACTAATGGGAGGATCCCAAATATCACTTGTCCAACAACGTATTTCAGTTACTACAGGGAATGTCGGATTTTATGATGGGGGGGCTTCATGCAGCTCTCAAGGTTTGAACGCCCTCAGATGCGCAGCGCTTTTGCTTGCTGAACCAAGTAGGATTATATGCTTCTTACAAAAAACCAGAAGGAGGATCCAATCTCCTTGCACGTTGGGGGCCATAGTACCCAACAAAAAATCCAATTAACCCTACCTAATCCCAGTGTCCATTGCATGTTCCATTTGTCCATCTCATTCTCCATTGTTACCCCTATCCCTAAATGCTGAATAATCCGTATGCATCCCTACATGCCCTTCGAAAGTACCCTATTTAAGCCTCTACATTACCTCATGGGACTACAGTAAGCCCCAATAGAAGACTGCTCCGATTAATCCTAAACCCTGAACTCTAAACCCGAAACCCCAAGCCCTAAACCCTAAACCCTCAACCCTTAACCCTAAACCCTAAGCCCTAAGCCCTAAACCCTAAGCCCCAAGGCCTCCCGACCCAGGTTGGCAGTGTCCTTGGGCCGCGGCTCCTTGGGGTGCCCATAAAAGGTTTAGGGGTTGAGGTTTAGGATTTAGGGGTTAGGGTTAGGGATTAGGGTTTAGCGTTTAGGGGTTTAGGATTTAGGGGTTTGGAGTTTGGTGGCTTATATAAGGTTTGGGGGTCTAGGGTTTAGGGATTGTCAATTTCTGGCTTCAGGTTGGTGCAGGTTGGGGCTTCGTATTCCTTCTTTGGGTTTAGGGTTCAGGGTTTAGGGTTTAAGGTTTAGGGGTGCAAGTCGCAGAACTTAGCAAGAAAATGAATCCCGAGAATAATCCCTCTCAGACTCCACTTGACGCCTAGGATGTCGACAAAATTCCTGCTCCTACAACTTACAAAAGTCCTCAGTCTCTACATGCCCACCCTCCTTAGCTAGGTAGAAGTCTAGACTTGAGTGAAACATAGCATGCATTCCCTGCTTGCCTACCTACTGTCTACTTGCGGTGGACTATACTCCTGAAACGCTGAACCGTAGCATAGTACCTAACATCCACCCTCTTAAAACTCTAAACTCTGGTAAGGCCTTAAAACCCCTTCGCCCCAAACCCTAAACTCCCAAACATTCTCCCCCTCCCTGTCTACCCACGGAGCCAAGGGACCACAACAGGGCCCGCCGCCCCGCCAGAGAGCAGCGCACGGCTAAGGAGTCGAGGTGCCTCGGCTGTGACCGCCCTCACAGTAGACAATCGTAAAGAGAATGGAACGGGCTACATGTTCTCAAGTTTTAGGGTTCCGATTCAAGGGTGTGCGGTTGGTGGTTTAATTCTAAGGTTTAGGAGGTCTAGGGCTACTAACATGGAATTCCACGGACGAAACAAGTTGTGTAGAGGGATAATTATGTAGCGTTTGGGGGGTTGTCTGTTCCCCCAGACTAACATGGAACCCCATGAAGCCTTGGACGGTACTCTTCATGAAACCCTGGGCGAGAGTCGACTCTTCCCACTGCTACAAAACACACCTGCGCCTGTATTTTAGGGTTTAGGGTTTGGGGTTTAGGGGTGTTATGATATATCACCAGGAATTACAGAATGCTTTGGGAGGGTGCGTTCCAACCCGCGGAGAGAGAATTTATATCCCACGGTTTCCTCACGCAACTCAAACAACCCCTACTCGGAGTAACTTTCAAGTATTCAACATCAAACAAATTGATGCTCAGGATCATGAACTATTGGCGTCGCCCTTTCAACCCATGATGAAACATGATTTCTGCACCCCGAAAAGGACTCGAGTCTTCTGAAAACTTCCCCATGAGGCTAAATGGGACAGGAATTCAGGCATCATAGCATCAGAGCTATTACTTATGAATAAAGCTATAATGCACAAACCTAATACTGCATCTCTGGCGAGTGATACTATTTTGGGGATCCTAAGTCCTAAGTGTTGCAAAATATCCTCCCAGACAGTCTGAAGCTCCGACGCCCCAACTTGCTCTAATCCTTCTGTATTCGGGTACCTGTTGGGGTACTACAAAACTGCGAGACTGTGAGTTGATATTCCCCATTGGGTTTTAATCTATCTGCATTGTAAGACCAAATCCAACAGTGAACCAAGTAACCCTGCACGCAGAGGCCCCGGCGATCTAGGATGCGCCCCCAGATGTCATGCCTGGTGCAGTGCGTGGAGGCTTGGCAATTGAAAGCTCCTTCCCAGACGAACCCAGACCCTTCCTAAAGGGATTAGGGCTTGAAGAAGCTCTGATCCCAAAACCCTGAGCACCCTACATGTCCATTTCTACACCCTAAACTACCTGGTCAGTTTTAATCCCAAAGCCTGAAAATCCCTGGACCTAAACGCCTGATTGATAAGTCCTTACCTCGGATCTTTCCGACCCTCCCAAGCATCTAATTCCAAAACTCCAAGCCCCAGAGCTCACCCTCATTTTTTGCACTCGGACCTCCACTTCGCCGAAGCTGCTTCGTTGCGAGACCGGACCGCCGCAAGAGGTTGGAAAGCTCTTGAGCACGGGATTCCGCCTGAGGCATCACGGTTAAGGTCTATAGAGTTTGGGGTCGGCATGTAGGGTTTAGGTATTGGGTCAGGGGCCCCTAGAAACGAAGCTCAAGTGATGATATCCAGCTTTTAGGGGCTCCGCCCCTGGGAGTTGTACGCTTCAGAGGTTTGAAGCGTAGGACTTAAGGGTTATCAATCCTTGCAAGGGCCAGCATGATGGGCTTTTCTCTGGGAAGTCCAAAAACTTATCCTCTACCATCTGGGGCTGGATATTCCAGGGGTTGTGCCTTTTATGTTCTTTGATTGGAGCCAGGGTCGACCGTGGAGAGACTGGAAATATAGCTATAGTCTAAACTCCTAGTATCCCTCTTAATAAAAGCCCTATAGTAGTCCTCCATATGATAACCCCCTTTGAGTGTGAATGTTGCGGAAGGTGGGACTAACCTTGCGCCATCTGTTTTTTCAGGACCTTGACGACCTGGATTCCAGGTGTCCCTCTTGAAGACGTAGAGCATTCGAGCATGCAGGGTTTAGGGTTTAGGGTGTAGAGATACCTCACGACCGCAGTAACACATGCTGGTTCATTCCTCTGCCACCCTATATATGGGAAGATTCACTGCATGAGATTCGGCTAAACCCTCAAAATCCACAGGGAGTCCAGTACACCTGAATTCAGGAATGTACCTGAAACCCTACCCTTTGGAGAGCTTACCAGCAGTGTATAGGTATATGTAGGGTTTTGGGGATATAGCAGCGTTATGCAGCGTTTGAAAGAGTAGTGGAAAATTGACTAATAAAATGGAATCTGGGTTTCCGTTATGCTTTACCGGGATTGCAAGATAAGGGCGGAAATAAGTCAAACAGCTATGGGTCTTTCATGTTCTGAGCGGAAAATATCGGGATATTGGCAATCAAATCAGACTTCTGCTGTACTTTCACAAACCCTCAGCCTTTAACTCCAAACGCTAAGCCTTACCCTAAACCCCAAACCCTAGACCCTAAACCGAAAGCCCAACTTCTTCCAGACCAAGATGCCAGGCTCGCCTCCGAGCGCTGCGCCAGCAGCTCCAGAAGTTTCGTGCCAAGGGGCGCAGGGGAGCCTGACCTTTGGGAGCTAGGGATTAGGGAGTTTAGGGATTTAGGGTAGGGTTTAGGGTTTATAGGGTTTAGGGTCTTGGGTCAAGGGTTCAGGATTAAGGGTTTAGAGTTTTATGTTCAGCGTTTAGGGCTTAGGGTTTGGGAGGTGGGAGGTGGGAATTTATAGCGATTTGCAAGGATTTGCAGGGCCTGACCTTTCGGGGGTTAGGAATATACAGGGTACTGGAGGATTTATAAAGCTTTAAAGGGATTTATGGGGGACTACAAGGATTTATAGGCATTTACCGGGATGCACAGGGATATACAGAGTTGAGGAATTGGGATTTGGGGTAAGAAGGTTTGGAGGTTCAACTCTGACGTTTGGAGACCTCAGGATGCAGGGTTTTCGTCTATTGTTTGGAATTTAGGGGTGGTAGTTTTGAGGGTTTTCAATTCTTGGCAGGCTTTTCGGGCTTCAGGGGCTAGGTCTCTTATGTGACTTTCGAGCGTTCAGGCTAAGCTAGCTTTCACGGCTGCCATGCGCATCCCTTTGGGTTGTTTAAGGTTTTCAAGGTTTTGGGAATTCAGATTTTTCAGAGCTGTGGCTGCTGTGCTTAAGGGCTCAAACGGGCTTGCCAAGAGGAGTTCACTAAACTCTTAAAAACCCTTTATGACTGGAACCCTAAACACTACACTACATCTTGAAACTTTAGACTCGATGTATACTACATGCCCCCGGAGCCTTAAACACTACATCTCTGAACATTAGCTCCCTGAGACACACCCTACTGGTAGATCCCTGCAACCGCTTGAGCGCCTCTGCGTCGCGTTCGCCACAGCCTGCGGTGCCCACTGCTGCCACATGCCACCTGCCACGCTTCAGGTGAAAAAAAGTCGTGAAGAAAAGAAAAAACGGAAATTACTACACTGTGTTTAGGGTTTGGGGTTCTTATGGTTCAGGGAAGGGACAAAGGTTGTTACTTGAATAGTTCATGTAGAGATCCTTATGATGCTATGCCGAAAGGAAAATAGGCTTGTTGAACACTTTCTGGACACTACTGTAGGGGCTTAAATTATGACCCATATCATTGTTGAGTCTATTTGTGGTCTATTGTGGTATCATGCATCATAATATACAACGAATTTAGGACCATCATATCAGTAATTATCCCTGTAAGACCCTGTATAATCCCAATCATTATCCATGTCCCTTTCCATTTGAGTCTCCACTATTGGGGTCATTGTTTCCCAGACCCTAGACCGTAGTCTATACCCTACATGACTCCTATAAAGGCACCAACATCTCCCTAAACCGTAACCCTACATCCTAAACCCTAAACCGCATAGGCATCTATGGACCTTGGGGTTTCAGGGTTTACCCTAAACCCTAAACCCTAAACCCTAAATCCTCAACCCCAAACCCCAAGCCCTAAACCCTTACATTGGGGGTCCGTGGCTTTTGGCTGCAGATGGTTTTGCAAGCACTCAGGAACTGGGATATTCAGGGGTATACAGCGGGTTTAAGGTTTAGGGTTAATTCTAGAGTGATTGATAAGGTTAGGTAGGGAAATGCTCAACCCTCGGGGTTGAGGGATTTAGGGCCTGACATAATTAAGCAGACTTAAGGTAAATCTATAGAAGGCAACACCCAAGCTTCTAAAGTCTGCCATGAACTTTTGAATTTGTTGAAGCCCATCATCTGGCCGAACGTACAAAGGCCTCACAGTTTGGCAATGACCCTGGAACACAGAACTTGCAAATCCGACTCGACGAATAACCTAACCGAAAACCTTGAATCCTGCAACCTGAGCCCTAAATCTTGACATGGGAGTTTCTCAAAACAAGGGAATACTGTTGGAAACCTTCTAACCTTATCCAACCCTGAACCCTACTAAGTTTCCCTTCGTGGCCTCCTGCTGCCACTGGCGTCGCCGAAGCCAGTCGCTCCTTTCTGGCTGTTGTTTGGTGGCTTTTGAGGGTTTTAGGCTTCTGGGGCTTTGGGAAAGAGACTCAGGGGTCCCCAGGTTGCGGGATAGGCTTTAAGCTTTATGACAGAGAAGCAGCTCATGCTACATCACATACCACTCCAGTGGTTTAAGGTTCAGGGTTGTAGGGTTTAGGGTTGTAGGGTTGTAGGGTTTCGGATGTACGGCTTTTGGATTTGAAGGCTTAGGAGGCTCAGGGTTTCATGCACCTCCAATATCATGGCATCCCTCCCCTGTCCCCGGTCCTTACCTCCCAAAACCAAGGCAAAGACCCCATTGAGGCTTGATCGGGTTCAAAAGGGGAGGGTGCGTTTTAAACTCAATGGCTTTATGGACTCAGGGCGTTTGGCTTAGCTTTCAAGCTTAAGTTTGGTCCGGGCTACATCGAAGGCGATTGCGATGCCGCAAGAGGCACTCAAGAGTAGAGACCCAGTACTATCAATGGCTCAAAACGTTACATCCTCAACCCTGGCCGGCAAAACCCAAAACTGCACCCTCAACCCCAAACCCTTCTCTCGACCCCTGTGCCTAGCACGCCGCGGTGGCCGTGGCCCGCAACACGCTCGCAACATGCTGCGGGGAAGGCTCCTTAGAATTCATGCTGCAAAAGGACTTAAAGCTGAGAGCTTTGGATAATTCTTAAGGGCTTAGCGTTTAGGATTCAGGGGTTGGACTGTGAAATCTTAGCTTTTTAGGGGCATGAACCCTTTTCAGAACAGGGTACCCTCAGGAACCTTGCAAAGGGTTGTAGGGCTGCACAGATAGGGCTGAGGGTTTGGACTCGGACTTGAAGAAGTTCTCGACAAGGGGTGCCACAAGAGACCATGGATATACAAAGATGGCGATGAGATTGTGGGCGCCCCTTCTGAAGATCACATGGGGATCATCTAACGAAACTAGCATCTGAGAACTGAATCGAAACTGCTTGCCCTAAACCCTAAACCCTAAACCCTCCTGAGCTTAGACTTCCCCGGCAAGTCTATTCAAAGGTAGGAAAGAACTCACCGGGGACGGTTGAAAATGTATCCATCTGGAAGCATCTCAAAATAGGGGTAGCCATATAGGGACCCCAAGGATATGTGGGGGTCTAAAAAGGAATGTGGGTGGGTCGCCAACATGTACGACGTCTAGGCACTCGTATCTGACCTTAAAGGCAGGTGAAGGAAGGAAACATGAAGTGGGTATGGGCTTCCACACCAGAGCTGTGAAGACAGATGTAGCCCTCTGCTTGGAGGGTCAGGGGGACTTAGTAAGTAGGTTAAGAATGAGGAGACTAGGGATACTAAGTGGGTTCTAGGGGCTACTAACCTACTTACAAAGTCCCCCGTCCCCTGACCCTAAACCCTAAACCCTAAACCCTAAACCCTCACCTACTTACAGAGTCCCCCTGACCCTCGAGGTGCCTGACCTACTTCACGAGAAAACAAGCTGTTGCATCAGGATTTGAGGACCATCTTCAGGGCTGTGTGGCACTTTAGGGTTTAGGGTTTTTATGGTTTAGGGGTTTAGGTGTTCAGGGTTTAGGATTAAGGGGTCTAGGGAGTTTAGGGTTTAGGCTTATTCTCTCCTTATCTAACCCCTTTCGAACTCCAAACCCTGTGCTATAATCCTCGTAAAAAGCAAAGAGGAAAACTTGGATAGACCCTTTACAAGGTCCCAGTTTGATTGGTGGATAGGATCCTCATGAAGGACGTCTATCGCCAGTATAATCCTACTGTGTCCACAGAATGCCATACACCATCTTCAACATATAACGCCTCCAGATTGCTGCGGAGCCACAGCAATTTCAGCCTCCAGGCACTTGGCAAAAAGAACGACTGCTTTTGTTTAGGGCCTGGTGGTGCAGTTGCTGTTGTAAGGACTCCTACACCTACTGGGTTTGAGAAGGCAGCGCTGTCGAGGATCATAGGGTTATGGGCGACATTGCCGCTTTTTGGGAGGATTGCTGCAGCTTTGTGAACTAGCCTGTTGGAGGGCCTGAAGAGGAAGAAGTGGCCAGTACGAGTTTATCGTTTCGGGTTCTACCGGGTGCAGACTGGAGATCCCAACGTCTCCCGTCCCTGCCTCATGAACGCCCCTGCCTGTTTTTGATGCCAAAGGCTAGGGCTTCTTAAGGTTTAGACGGGCCTCCTTCAGCAGTTGTACCACGTCAAGTAACTCTTGCCCTCGCTCTCTCGCCATTTTGCAAGCCTGACATCTGAAAAAATACTCCAGAGGGCCAAACCTTCAACTGCGCCAGGGGAATCACCATCATACTTTTTGGATTCAAGGTTTTGGGCTTAGGGCATTAGCATCGAATTTAGATTCCCAAGGCTACCACCCTACAACCGGAGTCCTGAGAAACGATCCCATAACCCATGATGAACCTGGACATTCATTGGGGGCCTCATGATATGAGGCACCCAAAATGAAACCTCAATCTTGACAAGCTAACCTTTAAGGCCTAGACCCTAAAGTAAACAGGGTTTAGGGTAACCTCAATCCGAGTAGGGCTTACAGTAAACACTAGCACCTGATCACTGGTTCCCAAAACATTCAGGGTTTAGGGGTTTAGGGTTCTCAACCTCAACGCCAAAGTAAGCCTTCAACACTGAATTTGCTAGGCCCAAACATGTTCCAGCACTACACTTACAACTCCAAACCCCGCACCCCAAACTCTTAACCCTAAACCCTCAACCCTAAACCCCTAAACCCTTAACCGCAAATCCTAAGCCCCAAAATCTAAACCCCAAACCCCAAACCCTAAACCCCAAACTCTAAACCCCAAACCCCAAACTCTAAACCCCGAACTCAAAACCCCAACTCTAAACCCTAAGCCCTAAACCCTAAATCCTTTATAGTAGTTTCCATTTTCTTGTCCATTATTCCAATACAACCCCTGTACATCCAGCCTGGCTCTGCACTGCAATCGCACCCGCGACCGAGGCGGCCCGCTGGCGGAAGCGCGCGCACTCCTGCGCCATGTTGCCTGAGAATGAGGTTTAGGGCTTATGTAAGTTTGAGGGTAGAAGCCTAAATAATCCTGGGTATCATGTTGAGGTCAATTTGAGGTACCTTATACCATGATTATGCAGGGACTGTAGGGCCACAATATGGGAGATCATCCTCATAAGCCCGTCTTTCACCATTTCAGGTTGCAGTTGTTTTCCATTTGAATCTCCATTCTTGATTACTCAAAATACTGAAATACTGTCCATTTTTTACCCCTGCAGCATTATGGAGGGATGGTTGATGAAGGGGATCCCTCGGATGTTGGGTTTTTGGGGTTTAAGGATATTGGCTTACAGCTGGTTTCGCAGAATTGGGGTAACCTCACCTGCCTCAAGAACCCTTCAAGGATGTATGGGGACTATGAGACAAATTGGCTTCCCTCAAGAACAGATACATGCATACACACAAAAATAGTTCAAATAATGTGTGTATACTACATACATGCAATAAACATGTGTGTACATGTCGCGTGCTGCACCCCCACACTGGCTCACACTCGTGACCCCCCAGCCCCAGATAACAGCAGGGGCTGGGGGGCGTTGGCTCTCTCCAGCTCCCTATACAAATCTTGAAACTGTGTGGAAAAGCTCTAGATAACCTCTATCATTCCATCTTCTCAAAAATCATTAGGTCTCTATAATTCTTTGCATCCGTTTTCACATACTATCTTCAACATACGTATGCACCTGGAGCCGTAACAGCCGCGTTGCAGAGAGCATGCGCCCGGCACTGGTGGTACCCGGCTGCTGCGGCAGCTGCCGAGGGGGAGGCAGCGCCGGCCTCGCGGGCTGCTAGGTTGAGGGACTGTATATACTGGGGTCCCCTTTTAGGGGTTATAGATATAGAAAGCTATATGAGAATTTACAGTGAAATAAAGGGCTTATCTGGACTCCAACATGTGACCCAGAAACACGACACCTCAAAGACCTCAAAACCCCACGAAGCCTTTAAGTCCCAGAGCCCCGAAACCTTTTGGGGCCTCTGCAGCATCGCAGGGCCACCGCAAAATGTTTCTCAGCTGCCGGATCCCGGTCCTGGCGGCCCATGACTTAAAATTTCACAAGCTTTCCAGGGTTGTACTCCTAAGGTCGTGCCACTGAAAAGGTTTCCGAAATTGGCCCCAATAGAACCCTCGGATGAACCAATGTAATCCCCTAGGGTTTCTCAAAAGGATTTCACAACCAATCAAAACCCAGGGGCACATTGAATTTAGGGTTCAGGGTGTTTTTTTGTTCGCTTTGGGGCTTGCCTAAACCCTAAACCCTAAACCGCGAGGTTCTTTGGGCAGGGCAAAGCCTCCTCCAATCCTGACAACAAGCAGAGGGGAATTACTCAGGCCCATAGAAGGGAATGAGGGAGTGAACTTTGGGAGTTTAGGGCTTTGGGTTTGGGATTTACGGTTTAAGATTGGGGGTTTAGGGTTTAGAAGTCCAGAAATAGGGTCTAAGTTAGGATTTCGGCCTTAGGATCAAGGATTTGGGCTCCAGGGCTGAGGGCTGAACACTCCTCTGTAACCACCCCACAACCCTAAACCCCTAAACCCGAAACCAACCTTCACAATAATGGGGCCTTCATCGCAGATCATCTTCCAGCTCCCACGAAACCTGACCCATGCCAAGGTTCCATAGGCTTGAAGGGATTTAGGAGGTTTAATGCCAAGGGATTTGAAAGGTTCTATAGTGTTTTAGGGTTTAGGGTTT